>PVJH01009152.1:29964-80895 GCA_004026705.1 Nesogale talazaci | reverse complement strand
TCATGGACTCAGCATCAGAAACACAGAGCCACGTGGGAGCCAGCAGGCCCACCCCAGGCGGAGCAGCAGCTCTCCGGAATGAGCTTGCCCTGCTGTCACCAGGCACTAAGAAGGTGCCATCTCTCTCTCCCCTCGCTTACTGCCCGGTCCGGACCCCAGCCCCTCTCCCACTTCAAAATCAGGGTCCACAGTCCCATCTCCAGTCTTACTGGACTTCAAGGAGTCCCCTTGGCCCCTCCCCTGCTCCCTGGGGACCAGCCTACGGCACCCTTCCCTGGAAGCCCTCCTGTGACTGACCCGCCTGCAGTGGAAACCCAGGCAAACTGGGTCTCTGGCCCACAGCCCCCTTAGCCCCCATGCAGGCGGGCCTGGTGCCGACGCCACGCTGCAGTCTTGCTTGTACCTGGGGCCTGTGCAAGCCACTCAGTCCATCGGCAGGACCTCACGGCTGCGCGTGGCAGCTGCTGGACACCGGGCAGTCATGAGCAGGGCAGTGGGCTACGGGGAGGGAAGACGAGGCCGAGCATCGGGAGTGGGCACCGTGGCTCCGGGGTGAGCTGGGAGCTCTGGAAAGATGGCTGGGACGTGGGTGCTGGCTGCTCAGGGAGAGGAACGGGCTGGCGTGGGGCTGGATGAGATGGGGGCCTTTCCTACTCCTCCTCTCCTTTGGGCTTTGTACACAGGTAAGTCTGAGGCCCGGGCGGCTGCGTAGATGAGAACTCGGGATATTGTTCGCCTGGTCTGTGATGGGTTTCTAGGACGATGAGCGAAGAGACTGTTGCTGTTAGCTGCTTAGTCTGTACCAACCCATAGCGCCCCCGTGTGCGCCAGAGCACTGGCCGCCCCTGCCCATCCTCACAGTCGCCCATCCCGCCCATCTCAGCTCAGGCCCAGCCCCAGGGCTGCGGTCTCTCTGGAGAGAGTGGTCTTTGCTACGCTCATGAGCCAGGCAGGACTCCCTCCTGGGGCCTGGGTGTGTTTGGAGTCAATCTTCTTTGAGGTATCAAAGGTCCACAGTGAGGAAGGAAGGCAGGGCACGCCGGCGGGGAGACAGCCCAGGGACCAAGGAAGGAGGCCTTCCCCGGAGCCTGCACAAGAAAACCTCCCCCAGGGTTCACAGCCGGACCAGTGACTGACGTCCTGGGGCTGGGTCAAGACTTTCACCTCACTGAATGCACAAGCAGTGCTGGCTCGTGGAAGCAGCTGTGCACAGATGAAATGGCGGCGGCGGATTGAACGGGGTACACCTGCTGCACAAGACCTCTCCCGAGTGTCGAGAAGCAGAGATGTAACTTTGGGGTCTACAAGGCGCCTGACCCAAGCCACGGTGTTTCCAAAGGCTTCACGGCACCGGGAAATGCGACCTGGGCTCAGGAGAATGGATGCATTCCGACTACTATGGCGCTGACCAAGAATCATGAAACTACCATAGACTGACTGCCAAAGGAGCAAACGGATCTGTCTGGAAAGTCCTATCAGGAAGTCCTTCGAAAGAGTGACCAGATTTTAAGCGGGACACCATTGACCGAGGGGCGGGGGTGGTGTTCTTGATTAAAAATTTGGTCTAGGCTGAGCCCTGGTGGCCTAGTGGCTGTGTGCGGGACTGCGGCTCACAGGGTTGACAGTTCAAATCCAGCAGCAGCTCTCCAGGAGCAAGGCTGGGCTTCCTACTCCCACCAGGGCAGTGATGCCACACACACACACACACACACACACACACACAAATTTGGTTTATACGGAGCAACAGACATTTTCATAGAATGCAAAAAGAGCATTGTAATATATTTAATTAGAAAACGCCATGGGATGTTCAATCGTTAAAAAGCGGGATGTGCGGTCACCTCATCCTTAGAGACAAGGATGGTGAGACTTGGTCTTACAGGTCGTCAGGGGAGGACTGACAGGGTGCTTGGTGAAGCTGAGGGCCGGAGGGAAAGAGGAGGCCCTCCAGAGGGATGGGCCCAGAGGCTGCCACCCTGGGCTGGAGCATGGGAACCACTGAGAGGGTGAGGTCATTCTGCCAGTCGCCCGAGTTGGAGCTAATTCGACGGCCTGACTCTCCCGCCACGGCCGGGCCAGTCGGCGCAGACGCCAGCCACCGCATCGTTCGCTTCTGATTGGTCCACTGGGAGCCCTAGTGGCGCAGGGGGTCCTGCGTCAGGCTGCTGGCCGCAAGGTCAGCGCTTGGGAACCCCTGGGCCTTAAAGAGCGAGTCTCAGCCACCCACGGGCGCCATCCCTTTGAGTGGCCCCCCACCCAGGGGCCCGGAGTACGGAGACGGTTGCTCACACCTCCGAGAGAACGTAAATCAGTGTGAAACGCGATGGAGCGCGACCTGCACGAATGGTGGCATGGGGAGCGGCGGACTCGAAACCGGGCGCTCAAGCCCCGCCCCGCCCCCCCCGCGATGCCGGCCAAATGTGGGTTCGCCCGTGTGCACCTCTGCTGGTTCCTTCCAGCGCCCGCAGAGGGCGGCATCGACACTTTGTGCACACCCAGCCGCGCAACGTTTGGAGGGAAAAGTCAGCCAGAAAGCGGCGCCCAGCCCCTGGGGGTGGGGTGGGGGTGGAAGAGGGGCTGGGGGGCCCAGGTCCGGACTTTCTGCCTGCATGGACTGGAGGCGTCTGTCTCCTCAGGAGGGTCTGCATCGGACTGGGGCTGTGCTTCCAGGGAGGGGTGGGGTCACAGGTCAGGGCTCCCCTGGGCCCCCCCTTCTCCCTGCTGCGGAGGGGTGGGGGGAGGCGGGCAGAAAGAACTTCCCTTCAAATAAACATGTCGTGGGGCGAGGCGCTTTGGTTTTCTTTTTCTTTTTTTCTTTTCATTATTTAAAATATATATTTTACAAAACAATGTCATCCGTCATATATTTCTTGCTTATTTTCCTTTAAAAAATTACAGTAATAAAAAAAGTCACTTTATAAAATAATACAAGAAGGCAAGGAGAGGCTGGGGCAGCTGGGAGGGGCCTCTGGGCTGAGGAATCCAGTGCTTCTGGCCCCCCCTCGGTGGGCTAGAGGCTGGGGGAGGCAGTTGGTCAGCAGGGAGGGCCACCTGGAGGCAGGGCAGGGCAGGAGCGGTGGCCAGCGGCCGGGCCCTAGCTCCCACTGCTCAGCATGCCCAGCAGCTTGCTGGGCTCCAGACCCTGCTGCTGGGCCACACTCTGCACGTCAAAGCCCATGTGCATGAGGAACTGTGTCACGGTCATCTCCTGGCCGGTCAGCTGGTCCCGGATGGTGGGGCACGACGGGTTGCAGTGGGGCCAGGGGCAGCTGTCCACCAGGTGGAAGGGGCAGCCCTTCAGGGGGGCTCGACTGGCCTTATGGCTGTCCTGGAAGCTCCGGTCCCAGCAGTGCAGTGCGCGGGGCAGCGAGATGCCCTTCACCTGGACATCCGTCCAGTGGCTGTAGGGGGAGAACCAGGGTCAAGGGGCAGCCAGCTGAGGCGCACAGCACTGGGGGCCGGTGGAGGGGGCCTACGGGGGTTGGGGGGAAACTGAGGTGTTCAGGGTCCAGTATAGGAAGGGGCCCCAGACCTGCGTACGATGATCTCGTGAGAGAGGCAGGCGGGAGCAAAACTGGCCCTGGAGAGAGAAGCCTTGTGTGAGTGCCATGTCCCCAGCCTTTGCCCGCCCCGGCCCCCACCTGTTCCCACAGACCACTGGGGTCCAAGCAGGGGGTTAGGGCTCCAGTGCCTGCCCCAGGAGAACTGTCATCCAAACCCCAATGGGTTGGTGGACCTGGGCCCCCCTCACTGGCACACTGAGGCCTGGGCTGGGGTTCCCACACTCACGCCACATCCTTGAGAGTGTCCCGCAGCTGGAGACCCAGGTTCTGGATGTACAGCCACTGACCCTCCTGCACCGGCTGCCCGGTGAGGTGTACGTTGTCCACTGTGAGTTGAGCCTCGTCAAAGAGCCACTGCACCACGAACACTGGGCCTGCGGGGGCAGCACTCAGCTAGCTCCACCATGGGGTGCCCCCTAAAGCCTGTCCCTGACCAGTGCCCCTTTCCACCCCTGGGGGACCCTTCTCCCAGCTTTGGCCCAGCTGTGACCAGAGGTGGTGATGACATTTCCTGAGTCTTGGACCCTGCGCTCTCACCACGTGGCGCCTCCCAATTCCCTGGAGTCTGTGGCTAGGAAGGACCATGCCGAGGCCTGGGACGGAACCACCTGACCCCTCAGGGGCAGGGACAGACCCACCTGCTCCAAAGTCATCCTGACCACAAGGTGACCAGCAGGTCTGGTCCCTGGGGACCAAGGGGTCTCCCCCATGAGACTCAAGCTGAGGACGTCCTGGGACCCCTTCTTGGTACGGGTCCCAGCTGCCTCCAGTCCAGGTCCAAGCAGTAACCTCTAAGCTTGGCTTCTGGGCATTCAGGGAGCCACAGGCTGCAGAGTCACCACACTCACCAGCAATGTCAGGTAAACCTGCCCCTGCCCTGACAGGCCCTCCCACCAGCCTCCAACCGCAGTCTCAACTCAGCGAGGGGTCCACCTGCCCCAGTCTTGAGTCCCTGGCCCCCAGCCGCACTCACTGCGCAGGGTGGGGTAAACCTTGTATCCGAAGAAGCAGTGCCACTCCTCGCCCTCCTTGAACTGGCGCCGGCAGCGCTCGGGAACCACACCCTTCCAGTACCTGGGGCCACACTCAGGCGTCAGACTGCGCTGGCTTCCACAACCCCCGGGCTCCCCCCGGGGGGTCCCTCAGCCCCACAGGCGGGGTGGGCACCTGAAGCCTCGGCGGATGGCCTCGGTGGGCGCGCAGGTGATGGTGTCCACGCAGTCGGTGCGCCGGTACTGCTTGTTGTCCAGGAACCAGCCCGAGTCGGCCAGACCGCGCACCTGGACAGTCGTGTAGCCCAACTCCTCCAGCTGCTCGGCCACGCGGTCCACGTTCAGCAGCACGCCGGTGCCCCCGGCACTGTGCGGAAGGAAGCCCCAGGTAAGGCCAGGAGCAGAGATCCTGTTCTTTTTTTTTTTTTGGCATCACTGCTCTCCGGTGGTGGGAGTAGGAGGCCCAGCCCCACTGCTGGAATTGAACCTCCGTCCCAGTGGGCCGCAGTCCCACGCACAACCACTACGCCACCGGGGCTCAGCCCAGAGATCCTGTTCTTACCAGGCTCCCAGGCCCAGGAGAAAGCACCACCCTCCACCCACAGCTCATCACTCAGACACATTCCCCACCCCACCCCTCTGGAAGTAAGCTCAGCCCCAGGTCCCGCCTCTGACCCCCACAGCCCCAGGCCCACCTGCTGCCAGCCAGCAGCAGCACACGTGCCCCGCTCAGCCCTTTGCCCACCAGCTCGCGCACCACCTCCCGGATGATGAGGGCGCCCATAAAGGCGTACTCGTCTGCAGAGAAAGCGGGGCTAGTGGGGTACGGGACGGACAGAGAGCAGGGTCTTCCAACCCAGGATGCTGTGAGGAGCGAGTCTGGCTTCCGCTGGGGCCCAAGTAGACTAGAGGGAGGTTTGTCAGGTGCGTGAGGTCACACGGGGGTGGGGCTCTCCCCAGGGTCCACCCCAGGCCGAGAGAGGGTCAGCAGTGGACTGATGAGCAGGCGTCCTGCTCTTCGCCCCACCCCCACCCCCACCCAGGGTGGAGGAAGGGACAGGGACCCCTCCTGCCATGTTTTTCCTGGAGCCCAGGTGAGGGGAGAGGGCAGGACTGACTCACTCTTCTCAGACTTGGAGGACGCCCCACTCCACACGTCACTGGAGCAGTAGGGGATGAAGCTGCCACAGACAGAAAGGCAGGAGCCCGTATCCTCCTCTGCCCAGCCGCCCTCAGGAAGGCCCACCCCCTCAGGGCTCCACCCCCAGCAAAGACCACCTCCAGGTCCGTCTGGACCCCCAAGGACTTGTCCCCCCCGCTCCATGGATCACATACCAGCTAGGAAAAGCCTTCAATTAGGTCGACCCTCAGAACGACTGACCCTCAGAAGGCCCGCCCTCCAGAAAGGAACTTCTGTAGCAGCCGGACCCCCACCCAGGGGCTCCTCTCCCCTTCTTACACCATGTTCGCATTCCACCAGTGAGGGTTCTCCTCCGGCTGCGAAGACAGGATCCCTGTGCCTGAGGGAGGGGGGGAGGGGGAAGGGTGTGCAGGGGTGAGGTCTGGGGAGGTGGGACCTTGGCCTGGGCCCAGCAGAGGATGGGCCTTGGTGCCAGCAGGAACCAGGTGGCCCAAAGGTGGGAGCCGGGGCACAGACAGGCCTAGTCACCGGTGGGCACACCCGTGTGGGCATTGGTCACCCACACTGGGCGCGCTCCCAGGGGGACGGCTCCCCCAGGTGAGGGGGACAGCCCAGGGAGGAAGAGCGTGCCAGTCTTAGGTCTTCAGGAAGATCTGAGAAGGGCCAAGGCCGGCAGGGGCGCTCAGGGCTCTCGAAATGGGGGGCTCATTCAGGTGGTCCCAGGTGCGGGGGTCTGCGCCCGCCCGCTGCGCCCCGCTCACCTGGGCACCCGGCCCACCTGTGCGAGTGTGTGGCCAATCCTTGGAACTCATGAGGCGCCGCATGGAGTCGTAGCGGGAGTCGCAGTTCTCGCGGTTGAAGCAGTACCAGCCGCCTGCGGGCAGAACCGCGGGGCTCAGAGGCCGCCCCAGGGCCCGGCCAGGTCCTGCGAGCCAGCGCGCGCCCCCGCCCCTGCGACCCGACCCACCTTCCAGGAAGAGCAGCCATCGGCGACTTCCCTTGGACTCCTTCAGGTAATAGCTGGGCAGGAGGGCAGGCGCGCGGTCAGGCGGACAGCAGGGTCGGGGTCCCCGCACCCCCAGCGCGCCCGCCCGGGGAGGAGGGTGTCCGCCACCTGTCGTCGGCGGGTCGGGGAGGGGGGGGGCGGCGCGGCCACCAGGGGGCGACCGCGGCCGGGAGAAGGCGCGGGGCGGCGGACACGCGGTCCGGGAGGGGGCGCTCGCGGGGCGGGAGGCGCTGCGGTCGGAGGAAGCCCCGGGCGGCCCGGGGGCCCTCGGGACACCCCGCTGGAGGCGTGGGCGGGGACATGTGGCGCGGCCCGCAGGCACACAAGGCAAGGCGCATCGCAGCCCTGCTGTCCAAGACGTCGACCTAATGGCCGGCTCCGGGGGCCTGGACGTCCCGGCCTCACCGACCTCCAAGGCCTCCGCGTCTATCTAGGCGCTGGGGGTGGGGGTGGGCTTGTGCACCGTGACTCCGCCCGCCCTCCTATGTCCCCTCCCCATCCTGACCAGGGAGCCGGGATCCCTGGTGGTCCTGCCCTTCTCGCAGAGCAATCCCGGGTCAGGGAGGCCAGCACAGCTTCCCCGGCCCGGGGCCGCAGGCCACGCGCAGACAGCGCAGAAGGGCTGGCACAGGCGGCCGCGGTGTCAGTGCCCGGGCCGCCGGCGCAGGGGTCAGCCAGATGCACCCCCGGAGGCAGCCCCGCGGGGCGCTGGAGGGAGCCCTTTGGGGGGTTGGGCTGCGTGCGCGAGGGTCCGGCGGGCGGGCCCTTACCCCGCTGGGGTGCCGTCGTTGCAGGTCACCGACGTGTTGAGCAGGAGGTGCAGGCGCAGTTCCTCGTTGAGCCGCTGCGCCGAGCAGGGGTAGAGCGACTGCGCCAAGCTCTTGACCTGCGCCATGAAGCTATCCGTGTTGCCCTCCACGGCCGTGAAGTCCAGCGGGAAGCTCTCCACCGGCTGCCCGGCCCCCGGCGCCGACTCGGCCCGCGGCGGGGGCGGCGGGGGCGGCTGCTGTCCACGGCGCCGCCAGGCCTTCCTGCCGTCGCCGCCGCCCCAGTGCAGGAGGCCCAGCAGCAGCAGCACGCGCAGCCCTCGGGCCATGGCCTCGGCCACCTGCGGAGAGCCCGTGGCGTGAGCGGGGTGGGCCGGGCGCCCCCGCCGGGCCGGGCGCGCTGGTGGCGCACTGGGCGTCGAGGCTCGTCGGGCCGGCGCCGCTCGGCCGGGGCAGCTGGCTTGGCACGGCGGGAGGGCAGCGCAGGCTCTGGGCGCGCCGGCTCGGGCCGCGCCAATGAGCGCCGGGGGCCGGGCTGGGCGGGTTCGGGGCCGCGGCGGCCCGGGTGCCCGCGCCTTAGAAGTGCCGCCGCCGCCCGGCGCGGCGAGGGGGAGGGGGCCGCGCTCTCCGCTTTCTTGGCGGCGGCGTCGCCTTTTCTTCCCAAACCGCAGGCTGCCGGAGGGGCCTGGACTACCCCGTCGCGGCCGCCGGAGGCGCTCCGGGCCGGCTCCGTGGGGGGCAGCGTGGTCCGGCGGCTCCGCGCCCGCGGCCAGCCGGCGCCGCCGCCCCCGCGCCCACTCCGGCCGGCCCGAGGGTTTTTCCGCTCTGAGAGCCCGCAGCGGGCCGGGCCCGACGGGCGGGGGCGCAAGGGCGGCCGGGCTCACCTGGAGCTGCGGGGTCGCCACAAGCCTCCCCCCAGTCTCCTGTGGGGGGAGTCCCGGAACCCACCCACCCCCGGGCGGTCCACGCTGCCCCGCACGACCGGGATCCCGCGCTCACCGCGGCCGGCCGCACCGTCTCCGCCGAGCTCCTCCTGCGCCACCCCGCTGGTGCGCCCTGCTGGCTCGCCTGCGCTCCCCGTCTGGCGCTGGCGCGGAGCCGCCCGGGAGTTTTATCCAGCGGGGGCCCGGGATCAAAGCGGCGGCGGACCCAGGGCTCCGCGCCGAGGGGCCGGCAGCAGCGGCGGCGCCGGGGCCTCCGGAGGAGCGGACAGGTGCGGCGCGAGCTCCTGCGCCCTTGGCGACCTGCGGCACCGCCGGGGCGCCCGGGCTGGCGCCGCGGGGGAGTCTATCCTGGTCCGCTCCGGGGTGGGCAGAGGAGGCGGGAGCCGCTGCTTACCGAGTTCGTCCGGGCCACCGACTTGTATGTTGCGTCAGACCCCCCAAGCACCGCTCCGTGGCCTGGCGGCCGCTGGAAAAACCCACACCCAAGAAGCTGCAGGCTTGCTCTGGACTCCGTCCCGTCTGAGGACCGCTGAGCCTGCTGCTCCATCACCTAGCTCCCTGCGCCTCCTGTCCCCACCCTGGACTGGGGTCACTGGGGACAGTGTGGAGTCTTCGGAAGGCCACGTGGGGGTCGAAGTTCGTGTCATCAGGGGACTTACTTATACCCCATCTTGGGGGGGGAGGGGGAGCAGGAAAGAAGCGCCGCATTCCTTTGCTCTGGCTGGCAAGGTGCCCTGCCCTGCACAGACCCTTTTCTAACTCATGTGCCTTCACTTCAGAGGGGAAAGGCATCTCCCCCTGGTAGGGACAGCAACTGGTCTTGCCAAGGGAGCAGGGGTGGGGGTGGGGGGACAGGGTGGGGCTCTTGCTTGTCGGCTGTGAGCAGGCTGTCTTTTGTGGGTTGACTCCTCTGCCCTCACCTGCCACGCTGAGGGTAGTGGGACCATAGCTGTCAGGAGTGCCACCTGGTCTCCCCCCTGAGGCAGGGGCCTGGGCCCCCCTTCTCCACAGCCCTGAGGCTGGAGACTGAATGAGCTGGAAGGAGAGAGGGAGGACTCACTCCCTACGAGCACCAGGCCACTCTGTCCAGGCCCCCCCTCCCCATGCCCTGGGGAGGACTCCCCTCATAAGGTTAGGTGCCCAGAGAGGGTCTGGCCTGGGAGCCTCAGGCCAAAGGTCTGCTCTGCTGACAGAGGACATGAGGTCTTGCTCGCACTCCATTGTAGGTCAGCTCAAAATCCTGCTTGGCGCTAGCCAGAGGCAGGCACCTGGGACATAGCCCGTTCTCTCCGCCTCCACCACCACCGCTACCATCACCCCTCACTCAGTGGTCTTGGCTCTCGCCTGCAAGCTGACCACCTGTTAGAATGTTCTAGGGTGACTTGACATTGAGTAAAAATCTCGCCCCCCAGTGCCCACCGATGCCCTGGGTTACACTCCGCTCGGCACACCTGGCGTGTGTCCGGATTGGACTGCTCTCCGAGGGCTGTCTGGGAACAGATTGCCCGGGCTTTCTTCCGAAGTGCCTGGCAGACTGGACTCTCCAACACCCACTGGACCCCAGGGACCGAGAGGCGGTCTTGGGACCAAGGACTCAGGGACCACTGCTTCAGGGCAGGCGCCACGGGGTGGAGCTTCGCCCTGGCTGGCTTGCAGCCACTTCCTGGCGGGCGATCTGGGCCAGCCCCTGACCTCTCCATTACGTTTTGTTTCTCCTGGTGCAGCGGTGCAGCACTGAGGGCAGCCCGCAGCCAGTGGAATTCCAGGGCAGGAAGACGGCGCTTGACCTGCATGCTGAACCCAGAGGAGGTCCTGTTTGGGTTTCTTCAACAAGTGAGGCTGTAGCCCTCCTTCCCCAGAACTTCCCTGTCTCCACCTCTTCTCTGTTCCCCGCCAGGTGGGTGACACTGCAGTCCCAAGCAGGGGGACAGGGTCCTGAGGACCTTGGCATTCACGTCAGTGTGTCCACTAGACCCAGATGGGCTGTCACTGCTCCCTGTTCCCCCATGACCCTCCTGACCCCAATTCGGGGAATCTGGAGGATCTCTAGGAAAGATGGGATTTGGGGTGGAGGTGTGCAATCCCAAGCCTGGGCTGGGGCCCTCAGCCAAGGGGGAGGCAGGCAGAGCCCCGATTCTCACAGCAGGCCCAGCTCCGTGGACAGGAGACATCAGCAGAACCAAGGTTGGTGTCCAGCTGTGCCCAGGGGACCTGGCCTGCGGTTCCTCTGTCGATGGTCAGCTCACGGCCCTGCTGGTTCTGGTCAGAGGCAGGCATCGCAGACAGTCCAATCCCTGAAGTCCTCCAGCTTTGATCTGACTTAATGGCAAAGCCGAGACGGGGGTCTTGCTGGATCTTGTCCCCCTCTTTACAGCACTGACTGCTGGGCTCATTATAGTCCATGGGATCCCCAGAGCTTGCGGTCAGGGTGGGTGCCCTCAGCTTTCCTTGCCTCTGCCCATGTCTGCGGCAGGTGCTCCTGGAAGAGCCTAGTTGCAGGGAGCTGGGGAGAGCACGAGTGTGAAGCAGCTTGCTTTCCAGCAGGGTACCCTGGCCCCAAGGCCTACCCAGTACCCCCACCCCCATGGAGGAAACAGCCTGCGCCACTGGGAAGGAGACTCGGAGGAGAGACGTAGACATTAGGGCTGAGTCTGTATCCAGCAGGTCCTGGCCCTGGGGTTGAACCTGGAGGAGGGGGAGGAAGACACAGTGGGGGGACATCTGGCTGGTGACCTGGCCACTGCACATGGAAGTATTAGCCGCCTCCCTCTGCATACAAACTGCCTCCTGGGACCCCCGAAAGCCCTCAGCCCAGGACTGCCCAGCACCAGACAGGGCTGTTCTGCTCCAGCTGCAGCCGGCTGGGCTGTCTGGGGCCCAGCTGCAGCCGGCTGCAGGCCTCAGCAGTCCGCCCCTCACAGCCACCTGGGCAGCCCCATGTCCTGACTGCTGGCCTCTGGGCCCAAGTAGGCAGGAAGTTGGCAGTCACCCCTCCCTCCAGTGGCTTGTTCCCTTGGGGGGGGGGCCACCTTGGGGGGCTCCTTGCCCTAGAGCCTGGCCTGGCTCCAGCTGAGGGAGGCAGTGGGTCAGTGCAGAGTGTGGGTCCCTGACCCTGCTCCTTCATGGGGAGACTCCAGCACTCTTGTGAGGATGACAAGGGCCTGCAGCTCTCAGCACACACATCCTCCTGACCTGGAGGGGAAGGCCCCTTGCCCAGCGCTGGGTCTCCAAGGACAGGCTGCCGGAGCCCCTCACCGGGGCCTGAGTGTCCCAAGCACAGAGGCCTGCATCTGGGTGTCCCCTGATCTCCCCAGATGGCAGACCTCCGACCCCAGCCCCTGATCTGGGGCTTGGAATCAAGCAGTTATTTGGCAGACTGCCAGCCCGGCCGCCCAGAGCCACGTGGCCTCCGTGGCAGGGTACAGTTGCCGGTGGCCCCTGGCTGGCCTAGCCTACCAGGCTCACGTGAGTGACAGGCCCCAGGACTAGCCCGGCTTGGCTGAGGGGTCATGGGCTCCTCTCAGCTCCCTGCATCCTAACCAGCTGCAAGCCACAGTCCCCCGGCTGGTCCCCATCTCTCACACAGCCTGCCAGCCCCGTCTCGTCGTCCCCCCCCCCCCCCCTGCCACGGGGCCAGGGCCCCAGGCCATGTGACCTGAGCTCGCCCCCTCCGCCCTGTGATCTGCACGTGGCTGGGGGAGGCGGCTGCCAGCCCTCAGATCTGCACTGGGATGCCTCTAGCCCCAGGACTTCAAAGGGGCCTGCGAGGAGGGGGGGGGGAGTTCTTAAAGGGCCACACCACCTCTAATTCAAAGCAGAGACGGGGACAGCTGTCAGGCGGCCGCTGGGAGGGGTGGGGACCACATGTCCCCCACGGGCTTTGCTGCCGCCTGACCCTGGAGACAGACACGTGAGCAGGTGAGAGCAGAACCAGGACTGGCTGCCCGGTCCTGCGGCCGCTCGCTGGGTTGGACAGTGGAGTAACCGGGGAGGCCGAGCCAGGGCCCTGCTCACCCCGGGGAGTAGGGGGGCTGACTTAAAGCTCAGATCTTTCTAACAAACGGGTCCCCTGGATTCCTGGGCCTCCCGCACACTTTCCAGGGTGGCATTGGGGGACTGTGTGTCCTAGCCCAACCGCCCCCTCCCGCCGCCCCGCCTGCCCCACCCCTCTACTCCCAGAGAGAGGTCCAGACTGGAGACCCACAGGGCAGGTCTCTGGCAGTTTTGTTTTTCTTTTACTGTCCAGCCCCGCCCCCTCCAGGGGTGGGAGGAGTTTCACCCACTTTGGGAAACACTGATTTCACGGGATAAGGGATGTGGCTTCTCTAACCTGTGTGGGTGCAGGGGCTCCTGGTGCGGACATGTACTGGGCTGGGCTGGGGGTGGGGGTATCCCTGAGGGGACAGTAAGCACCAGTTCACTAAGTACATACAGCTACTACTGTGTGCTACCTGACATATGTGTACCAGGGATGTATGTGTGTGTGTGTGGGGGGGAACAAAGCAAACCCAAACCCTGCTGTCATCAGTTGGTCTGATTCTGGACAACCCCAGAGGCCAGAGAGGCCCTGCCCCTGAGCGTCTGCCGGAGGAATGCGGTGGAGGCCTGGGTCCAGCTGGGCTGTGGGTGGCAGGGGTGTTTGAGGCCCAGGGCTGAGGGCTGTGGCAGCCCCGGAAGGCGGCCTGCAGTGGGATGTGCCTCTGTGAGCTGCGAAGGGTCCTGCTGTGAGATGTCCCCTGGCCGGGATTCTGGTCTAGCAGAGTTTGGTGGGAGAACTGGCCTGTGAGGTGATCCACGGTGTTGTGCAGCTGAAGCCAACTGAACCCTACCTCCCTCTGTGAGGCCGTGTTCTGTGCTGTGCTCTTTCCGCAAGCTCGGCCATGATCAAAGCGCCTGGGAGCCTCCTCACCCCTGGGGAGCTGTCTGCCAACGTAGCCAAGGCGCTCAGGCCAGAGGAGTCAGACTGTCTCATGACTGGGACTCTGGGGAGCATCAGGGTCACCATGTCCCCCCCCCCACCCCGTCGACCGAGAGCTGCCTGCGACAAGGCCTTCCCCTCAGGAACCCCATCCACTCCTTGCAATCAGATGTCTTCATGAGGCGTCCCCTCCCTCCTAGCTGACGTCTATAAAATAGGGACCACTCCCAGACAAGCAGCCTCATGGCCATTCCTCAAGGCCTGCTGACCCTGGTGACCTTGCCACAGCAGCCAAAGTGAGGCCTCTCCAGTGCCATCGCCAGCACAGCTGTCCTCGCACACTCAGGCCTCACTGCAGTCCGACGCGTGTCCACAGGTCCATCCTGACCAGCCCCCCACACACACACACCATATACACAACCATTTCCCTCGCCCTCCAGGGCCAGCCTTTTGCCGGGGATGAGGCAGACATGCTGTGTCCACGAAGCTGGACCAAGGGTCATCACATCCTCCTCTTGCCTCTCCCGCAGGCACCGGGAGTGAAGAACCACAAGCTCGCCTGTGTGTCTCCTGCCCCACCACACCCTTCACTGCAGTGCACACCCACCAGCCAGGTTTCTGTCGGAACACATCACAAGAGTCCAGCCGACTTACAGGAGGGAGCGCGCCTTTTTCTGGCCACCGTTCCAATGGCATCTTTTGGGAGGCTGAAGTGGGTGCGAGGCTGTTCCCTGGGCACACACTGCACCCTCTGCCTTGGGCCCCCCAACTCCTCTGGGGAGGATTTTGCTCACTAGCACGGCCCCTCCCTGCCCTGGGTTCACTGGACCCCAGGAGTAATAGCAGGCCTAGTGGTTCTCAAAGACTTGAGGCTCAATCACACGTAACAGTCAATCTAGAAAATGTAGCCTGACCAGGGTGTTCTCTAGAATCACAGCACCTCTGGGACCAGATGTGTTCGGGCGGGCTCTCCAGTGAGGCAAAACCTGTGACCTGCGAGTGCAGATTGACCAATCGGTCAATAGATACTTTATGTCAAGGACATGGCAAGTCCTGCTTGAGTCCCCACAGGCTGGAAGCTACAGAGAAATCCCAGGTCACCAGGTCGGAGAGCAGGCTCCCGGGGTCGGCGGACGGGTGGGTCAAGTCTAGAGCACCAGAGGTCGAGGCAAGCGCAGGGGGCAGCTTTCCCAGGGACTGCTTGTGTAGGACGCAGGCGCGCCCCTGAGGAGGCTTCACTTCATTGTGTCGGGGCTCTGACCTCTTCCCCAGCGCTTTCTTCCAGGAGAGTGTGCTAGTTTCTTCTCCCAAATCAGCGCCTGTCGACCCTCCCATCTTTCACTTCCCCCTCCCACCCCTGCTAACCATCAATGTTGTTTCTTATCGCATGAGGACCTTTAAAAGAACCCCCCTGCCCCCGCGGATACATGGTCTCATCAACATTTGTCCTTTGGCGAGTGACTAACGTCACTCAGTATAACGTCAGCTGTGAGGAACCGGCGCTGAGGGAACTAGGGCGGGGGTGATGCTCCCGGACTGATCCTGAGGGAACCTGGAGAGCAGGTGTTCCAGGCCAGGAAAGCCTCCGCTCGGTGAGTTAGAGGTAAAGTCCAGGTACATGCTCCTGCTTTCGATATCGTTCCCAAAGTGATCGCCTGGTTGATTCAGTCTCCCCGGAGAAGCAGTCGTTCTCTTGTTATCTCCTCCCCCCCACCGCCGTGTCTCCCAGCCCCCCTCAAACCCTTCCCCCAAGCCAGGTCTTAGTTTGCTCCCCTGTGAGCTCAGGCACCTTAAAGTAGACGCACCACCCTGTGACACATGGAACTATTAAGTATCACGTCTTATGGCGACCTGTAAATGTCCCAAGATATCAAGGCGCGCTGCTTTCCCAAACAGTGCTTTCGGGGAGGGGGGTGCCCCGCCAAAGCAGGGTGCATTTGCTAGCCAGCTAAGAACGTGTGGGGGCGCGGCTCAGGGCTCCTGTGCAGAGGAGCGGAAGCCGGTGGACAGCGTGACACGGAGCGCCTCGGAGCAGAACTGTCATCTTCTCCTGGCTGTGGGTACCGAGCTGTGGGAGTCAGCTTTCGGGGCACCCACAGCTGACGGGGACAGGCGGTCAGTCTGTCCGCCCCCAAGCCCCCTGCAGCCCCAAACGTCAGCATCTAGCCCTGTGGAGGCCCAAGGCTGTCCCTCTTAGACATGCGGAAAGCCCCATCTCTCTGCCCGTCTGTCTAGGCTTTGGCCTTTCTACTCCTGACTCAGAAACCGGCAGGGGCAGCTGTGGCCTGTCCCACAGTCGCCAGGAGACACGGACATGGAGCCACTGCAGGGAGGGCTGCCGGGAGGAAGGCGGGTCTTCCTGGAAACGTGAAGCGGGACGGGGTGAGCTTTCAAAGCGAGAGGGACACCTGTGGAAAACGGGGCCTCGTGGCATCCAGACGCTTCGGAGCCGTGGAGGCTGGCTGAAGGCCTGGAACGATCTTCAAATCTTACACCAAAAATATCCCCTGGACTCTTTGGTAAACCAAACCATCGTTTAGCTTAACCAGTCAGGAATGTCTGCCGTGAGCGCCGCACTCAATTTAGGCGCACACTGACCACAGCTCGAAAGATGCGATCGGAAGCTCGGGGGGCAGTGAGTTTATATCCATGGGTGTGGGGGGGACGGGAGGGGGAAGAGGGGGGCACAAGAAGGCTACACAACTCAAACGGCTCGGTCTGAGCTTAGAGGGCAATGAGTTTATGTTCGGGGGAGGGGCCACTCGGAAAGGGGGGTGAGGATGATGGGGAGCAACTTGAAGGACACACGGAGAAGCCGTGGGAGTGGGGCGTGTGCCGCTGGTGCTTCCCTCACAGCAGCAACAGACACCCAGGTCAAGGTCACATCCCAAGGGAAGACAAGCCGCCCAGCAGCCGCAGATGGAAGCGTCCGCCAAGCTCTGCTCTCAGGAGCCTGAGACGGGAGCGGGACCCCTGGCCAATGTGCGCTGGCCACAAAAGCGGGTTTCGGTCAATTTGAGGCAGGCTTCTCAGTCTAGGGGGATGTGGGGAGGCCGGGTGGGGACATCCAGGGAGAAGGGGCCTGGTGACCTAGGGAGGTGGGCCAAAGCCAGGGCTTTCAAAAAAAGTGGATTACAACACACATACACACACGTGCGTGTGTGTGTGTGCACGCGCGCAGCCCGGCCGTCACGACAGTAGTGACAGCGCCCCTGTCTGTGAAACCAGGGGCTGATTTATCCCCAGGTCCCTGCAGGGCCTCACTCGACCTCAGAGTGCCCCCAAGGGCTCTGTTCTGGGCGCCACACTCCTGTCTTCCAGGGACCTCAGAATGTGGCCGTGTTTGGAAGCAGGGTCTTAGCAGATGTCGTCAAGAGGCCAGACCGACCCGGGGCGGGCCCTGATCTGATGAACGGTGTCCTTGGAGGGAGAGTTGGGACTGATGGGGCCACAAGTCTAGGGACCCTGCCAGAGCCCCAGAGATCCTGAAGGCTTTGGCCTGGGTCCTGGGGGGAAGCACCGTCCCGTGGTCACCCTGGTCACGGACTTCTGGTCTCCAGCCGCTCTCCCTTTTCCATTGTGACACCTGGCCATGGCGTCACCCAGCCGGTCTCACAGGAACTGCGTGCGACAGAAGAACACACGGCCTGGGGCTGCAGCGTCTCACAGGGCTGCGCTGGAGTCCACTGCAGCCACGTCAGCGGTGACATCAGCCCCTCTCCCAGAGGGGTTTCCTCTTTCCCTGGACCGTCTGCTTTACCCGCAGTCCTGTGTGACTTACGCCAAGGGGAAAGCCAAGTCAGATTCCACATCAGTCTCACTCAAGGCTGATTCCTCTGGGGCTGACGTCAGACCTGGGCCTCTCCACCCCGCCCCCCCTCCAGCGTCCTACCCTTCCATCCTGACACCAACTGAAATCCCCATGACCACGACCACGACGACGCTTTTCTCTACTTTTCAGACGGACTAGAGGCCACGCAAACCCACAGGCAAGACTGCCTTTGGGAGGGTTTACTCCAGACTTCAGCAGGTTACAAAAGCTCAGACTGCACTTCTTCACCAGGAAAGCTTCTTCTCAGCTCCAGTCACAGTCTGGAAGTTGTCTGGTTTATGGTCTCTGCACAACACGACGTCAGCCTCTCCCCTGCTTGACAGCTCTACACAGCTCTCTTAGGGCTGCCGATACTTGCCCAGAGGGCACCCCACTGCACCCTCGGCAGCTGTCCCCCCAGTAACGGTTGTCGTCCCTCCTCCCCCCTCTAGGAGACAGTCTCTTGGCAAGGGCCCTGAGCTTGACTTGCTGTGTGGGCTGGGATGATCCTGGGCTCACTGGTAGGGGGCCTGGTGACATTAGTGACAGCGAAGGGTCAAACGACCCAGGGTAGTGCAGTGCCTCTCAACCAAGGTTTCCAGAGGCCACAGAGAGCAGGGTCAGGAGGCCATCCCTGGGCCGAGGGCACACTCCGGCTTCCCGGTTTTCCTCCATGCGGTGGAGTGATTGGGTTGTGGGACATGTGAGTTACATGCTAAAACTGCTGGGCAAACAAACACCTGTCTGGGAAGGACGGCCAGCGGCTCCTCAGAGGCGAGACCATCTCAGGTGCTTTGGACATGCCGCCAGGAGAGACCAGTGCCTGGAGAAGGATGCCATGCCAGGCAAAGCACAGGGAAGCACACAAAGAGAAGGCCCTGGACCAGACAGGGGCTTGCACACAAGAACAGTTGAGAGGACGGCCCAGCCCCCACTTCTGTGGTCGCCACAAGAACGGGTTCCATGGCACCTAAAACAAAGGTCTAAGGTCGAAGGCAACCATGGGCCCGGGTGGGTGGGGGGTGGTGTCTGGGGAGACAAGTGGGTCGGCAGACATATTCATGGTGCTATGATGAGCCGGGGTCACGGCTGAAGGGGGGCAGCTTGGTCTGGGGGGAGCAGCAAAGGGGTGAGTGCCCAGATACTGTCTTTAGTGCGGGGTACAGGTGTGAGGTGTGAGGTGTGTCCTTTGGAAGGGGTGAGGACATACACCGGGAGAGCAGGGCAGGGCGGGATGAGTGTGCAGGGAGGGTGAGTGTTTGGGGGTTGGACCTGGAGTCCCTAGGAGAGGGGGAGATAGGTCCCTGGTGCTTTGACCATGCCCCTGGCCCAGTCTGGAGGTGTGCAGGGGTGGGCCTTGTGGAAGTGCGAGGCAGCAAGGACGCCGAGAGTCCGGCAGAGGTTTTGCCAGTAGAACAGTGAGGGGCCAGGACGCTGGGACCAGGGGCGCAGGGGATACTGCTTGAAGGCAAGCACGGAAGCCTGACTTCATGGGCAGAGAGTGGGGACGGCTGTCAGGTGGACAGCGATGGATAGGCCAGCCTGGTCCAGAGGGGGCACCGGGGCATGTCAGAGACAGGAGGGCACAGGAGGTGAGGCTGGGAGAGTGGGCAGGCTAAACCCCTCTGGAGGCCAGTGGCAGTTCGGGGTGCACCTGCCCCCATGCGGCCGTGAAGCGGCAGGAGGCCTGGCCAGGGTCCATCGCGGCGGTGCAGGCGGGCACTGGAGACCAGAGAGGGCAGCGGGCACGGACGTCAGTGGACCACGTTGCGGAGGGCAGCATCTGCAGCAGAGGAGGCTTGCTTGGGGCGGCGAGGGAAGAGGTGGTGGGCAGGAGGCCGGGGAGGGGGAGGGGGAGGGGGTGGGGGCGGGCTTGAGGCCGGCCTGCGGCAGCTGGGGCGCAGCAGAGCGGCGGGGCGGGGCGGGGCGGGGCCGGCGCCGGCCGGAAGTGTTCGACGCCCCGCCCCTCGAACGCGCGTCCGGCGGCGCCGCGCGGCGCCGGGTCACGTGAGCGGAAGATGGCGGCCCCGGCAGGCAGCGGGGGCTCCGCCGCGGTGTCGGTGCTGGCCCCGAACGGGCGGCGCCACACGGTGAAGGTGGCGCCGAGCACCGTGCTGCTGCAGGTGCGCCGCCGGCCGCGGGGACGGGCGGCGGGGCGGCGGGGGGCCTCGCGGCGCCGGGCCCGCCCCCTGCGGTTGGGGCCGAGGCCTGGGAGGGGCTGGGGCGGCGGGGCGGGGCCCGCGGCGGCCAATGGGCGGGCTCCTGGCCCGGCGGTCCCGCCCACGCCCCTTCCGCGGCCCGGGGCTGCCGCGCGGGTCCCTGGGGGCCGGCCGGGGCCGCGCCGCCGAGGAGGGCGGCGGCTGCCTTGGCCCCCCGGCCCTCGGCGCGCCCTGAGCGCCCCCGGAAGGCGGGACCCTGCCCCAGACCCACCCGTGCCATGGTCTCGGGGCCCCACGGCCCCGGAAAGTAGTTTTGATGAGTCACCTCCCACGCTTTTACCCAAGCCAGATGAGTGCCCACTCGGTAGGAGACACCCCTTTTCTGGCCCAGGGGCACAGGCCGTGAGCTGGAGTGGGACACGTGGGTGAAGGCAGGGCCGATTGGGGCGTACCCCGGGGAGGTGGGGCTCCCCCAAGCCGGAGGGGCGGGGGGCGGGGGGCGGTGGGCGCGGTCAGGTATGCCTCCTCAGGGCCGGGCACTCATTCTCCGTGGTCCTCGGAGGGTCGTGGAGTTTTAGGTGGAGGGGGCCTGCTGATCTGGGTGGGGGGGGGCTGGGGTGATTTTGGAGCTCAGAGAGCGGGGAGGGGACACCTGCAGGTGGTGCCCGGCCAGTGGGATGTCCCTGTGGGCTGCGTGGGTGGGCTAACCCTAACCCTCTGCCCTTTGCTGGCCTCCTGGCTCCCTCTCAGTGCCCTCTCCTCTCCCTCCAGGTCTTGGAGGACACATGCCAGCAGCAGGACTTCAACCCCTGTGACTATGACCTGAAGTGAGTGCAGCCCCGCCGGGCCCCCTCCAGGAGGCATGTGGGGAACCCAGCAGCAAGTTTGGGTTTTAGGCTGCGGCAGGCACATCGCAGGCTTCTGACTGTTTCTGCCTCCCCGAGGGCCCCCCTAGGGGCCTGTCCGCAGAAGAGGGTCCGGGACCTGGACGTCCAGCCTCCGACTGTGATGCCAGCCTGGCAGCGTGGTCACCCTGAGGTGGAAGGCCTCGGGAGAGGGGTTGCATTCCACCCACCAGCTGTGTGATAGGTCTCAAGGAGTGACCGTACAAGCAGGCCGCCCAGCACTCGGACGGGACCTGCACCCGGTCCCAGCGCTGTCCTGCCTTGCTGCCATTGTCATGTGCAGAATCACTTTAGTAGCTGGGGGTGGGGTGGGGATGTCTCTGCTTGGGCTCCTGGGTCCCTGCAAGGCTAGACTGAGCATCCGGGGTGTCCTGCCACCTCCTGGCGGCCTCCCTTGCCATGGGCCTCGATGTACATACAGTCCTTTTCACTCAGGTTCCTCTGCCCAGCAGCCTTCATTAAAAGTACACATTGGGGCTGAGCCCCGGTGGCGTAGTGATTGTGCACGGGACCGCGGCCCACTGGGACGGAGGTTCAATCCAGCAGTGGGGCTGGGCCTCCTACTCCCACCACCGGAGAGCAGTGATGCCCCCCCCCCCAAAAAAAAAAGTACACATTGACGTTTGTGGGTGTGAGTAAGGCTTCCTTCTCATCTTGGGGGTGGGGCTGGTAAGGGGTGCCACGCGCTGTCCTCGTCCCTCCAGAGGCAGGTGTTCTTGGGTCAGCACCAGTGGGCCTTGCTGTGTGGCTCTGCACTAGCTGGGTACAGTCTGGGTCAGGGTGAGGGCCGGGGCTCTTCCCCTCTGCACGCACTGAAAGGTCTGCAGCAAAGTAGCACTGGAGCTCCTTGTCCTGTCCGCACCCGCTGCCCATTTCTCCCTGTCTGGCCGAGACTGGGCTGGGGTGGGGGGGAGGAGCAGGTTTCTGGCCTGGGTGTGGCCACATGGGTGGTCAGGAGGCTCTCCTTTCAGGACATGACTTGTAGGGAGGCCTGCACCGGGGGCAGGGCCTAGCTTCAGAGCCTCTTGGGCTTCTCGGGCCCTGTAGCTTCTTGGCTTCTGAACCTTTGGGCTGGACGCTGTCATCACCATGCTGTCCCTGCCCGCTCTCAGTCCCTGTTGGTGATGGCGAGGCTGAGGTGGACTCCTGGAGGAGGAGTGTTGTCCTGTCTCACCCTTCCTCTTCCCTTGTGCCCCAGCCCCTGCCCCCCACAACGCTCCTAGCACCTGCTGCTCCTCTTTGGGCCGTAGCCCCTAAGGAAGGGGACAGAGGGAGTTTGCATGTGGGCAGTCTGTCCTTTCGGCTAGGGGCTGGCTATGCCAGTGCAAACGACTGCAGCAGCTTTTCCTGAAATGGAGCCGCATGATTCTAGAACATTCCAAACAGAGCCGGCTGCTGAGTTCGCCCCAAGTGTCGAGGTCCGGAGGCTGAGGTGTCATGGCCCGTCTGCCTCTCCTGCCCTGTAGAGACTGTCCCTTTTTTCCTTCTGGAAGGCGCCTGGGGACCTTGAGGGCAGTAGGAGAGGTGGGGGGTGGTGTGGGGAGGCCCCGGTGTGGCAGAGGTAGGGCGTGTGCGGTGTGGCTGATGCTGTGGTCTTTTGCAGGTTTCAGAGGAGCGTGCTTGATCTCTCCCTGCAGTGGAGGTTCGCCAACCTGCCCAACAACGCCAAGCTGGAGATGGTCCCCGCCTCCCGGAGCCGAGAGGGTCCTGAGACCATGGTAGGGGCTCCCGCAGCAGCTCCCTGTACCCCATGTAGAGGGGGTCCTTTGTCAGGGGAGCTGGTGGGGGCACCACGCCTTGACTGGGCTCCTGGGCTGGCCCTGCTCCGTCATAGCCTCGGGGACCCGGCCACGCTGCGGTTTCTGCTGTGGAAACCCACTCCTGGAGGTAGTGAGCAAGCTCAGCTGCCACTTAGACGGGGGTGGGGGAGTGGGGGGATCTCCCCGGGGCACCTGGAGAGAAAGGCCTGGCGAGTGACCGCTGCCAGACGGAGTCCTCAAGACCCTGCAGGGCAGAGCACACCCCCCCCTGCACACACTGGGGGGGGGGGGGGAATAGGTGTGAGTGTGGGTGTGTTCTGGGGAGGGACACGGCCTCTAGCCTTTGCCCCTGGCAGCCACTGCTGGCCTCCGCCAGCTGCCCCCTTCATCCCCACACGTGCCCGCAGGTGCGCATCGCGCTGCAGGTGGAGGACGGCACCCGGCTCCAGGGCGCCTTCTGTGCCGGCAGCAGCCTCTGGGAGCTCCTCGGCCACTTCCCACGGACCAGGTGAGCGGCCAGCTGTGGGGCCCTGCGCGAGGCCGTGTCGGCCTGGCCGCCTGGAGGGCCCTACGGGAAAGGCAGTGCTGCTGGGTGGTCCCCTGCCTGAAGTGTGTGAGCCAGCCTTCATACCGGCCTTGGGCAATGGGCGGTTTCTCCATGGATGGCAACCGCAGCCAGACTCCAGTAGGCTGTGTGGCAGCAGCCTTGGTGCCCACGGGGATGCCCCGGAAGTCGCCCTCTGGACCCTGTGTCGGTGGGCGGCTGGGCTGGCTGCAGGCCGAGGCGGCAGCTGGGGGAGTGCCCTGCCTGGCAGTGTCTGACGTGGTCAGCCGACCCCTCCCCGGACACCTTTGATGAGCGTGCGCATCCAGGAGGGTGGGGCTGTGCCCTGCTTGACAGATTGGGCGCCTCAGGGCATGCAGGGTCAGGCTGGTGCGGCCTCCAGGCTCTGTGGAGCTGTGCGGGTGTCAGGCTGCTCACTGCGGACCCACCAGGTCCCGCCGCCTCCTACGGCTCGGGAGAAAGACAGGGCGCCTGCCGGTGCAGGAAGCTTGTGCAGGCTGCTGTGTGTCGGTCAGAGCGGACGGACACGGCTGCACGGCTGCAGTTTGCAGTGGGGCTGGCTTTGCCGCCCGGGGTGGGGGCACCCAGCATCGAGGGCTGCCTTGTGGACCATGTGGCAATCCGGAATTCTCTCCGGGCATAACCAAGAGCCCAAGACTGAGGTGGGGGTCCCTTCAACCACCTGTCCACTCCTGCCTTTCTCTGCAGGAGCAAACCGCTTCACCGTCATGCCCCTCTTCAGGATGCCCGATGGGCTGGGCCCCCCAAGTGTGCGGCCAGCGGCACAGGCTCCCCAGTGTCACCAGGCCTCCGGCCCTGCTCCTGGGTGCATCCCGACTGCGCAGGCTCCTCGCCTGCTGGGCTGTTTGAGTGTGGCCGAGGCCAGACGGGCGGGCAGGGGTGGTGGGGCTGCCTGTGTACTTGCCCCAGACCCCGGGCTCCGGCCTGTGCGAGGCTGCTGGGGCCCGCCCTCTCCCGTATCACTGGTCGCAGCGGCCCTGACAGCGGTGGTCCTGGTGGAGTGGCGTCAGCTGGCCCCCTCCGGCACTTGCCCAGCGGCTGACCTGTGTTCGTGGGCTGGGCTGTGGTGCGTCTCGGAAGCCCCTGGCACCTGTCCATCACGTTTTCCTGTGTCAACACCAGTCCGGACCCTTGGGCCACTGAGCAGACAGCTGGGCTCCTTGAAGCCCTGGGGGTCCAGGGGCGGCGGGACCCAGAGCCCGCGGCCGTGTCTGTGTGACCGCGAGTATGCGCAGCAGATGTGTGTCCAGCACCCGCCCTGCTGCGTGACCGCCCGCGTCGTCCTTGTCCAAGGCTCCTCTCCCTCCCCCGCCCCATCCCACCCACTGGAACCAGACCCAGACATCTTGGGCTGCCCTGGCCTGGTGCTGGGTCACACCTGCTGGTCTGTCTGCTCCTGGGTGGGTTGCCCGTGCTGGCAGCACCACGATGACACACAGCGCTCACCGTCGGGAGCGGGGCTCTAGCTCTGGGGAGTGCGGTCCAGCAAGCAGATGGGGGCAAGGTGGGGGTAGGGCAGCCCTGCTCTCATGAGTGTGTGTGTGTTGGGGGGGGGGGTGTCCTTGCTGCCCAGGGGAGGCCTGGAAGCGATTGTGGCCGCCCCTCCCCTTGTGTGCGGAGCTCAAGCGGCTCACGACATGTTTACAGCCCCCCAGCTGGCCGGGCCTCTGCCGCCCCGCCGCCGAGCCACACTTCAAAGACAGCGGCCCTTTGATGTGCTGCAGCCGGCGGCCTCCAGGGGCCTGCGGACCATCACAGCGGGGCTGGGCACTGGCACAGGCTGGGGCCTGGAGGCCTGGGGGCCAGCTCGCCTGGACATCATGTCCAGGAAGGGCTGCCGGGGCGGGGGGCGTGGCGCCAGGGGCAGGGGTGCAGTGGCCCCAGGCCTCTTCCATCTTCTGTTGGTCTGGGAAAAAGTGGGCCTTCCCCCAGCCCCCACCCCCCCACCCCCGGTCTCTTGGAAGGCCCCTCCCTGCTTGGGACCAAGCGAGAGCCAGGTTTGTCTCAGCCTCAGGCCCTGGGGCCCAGCATGCCACCCAGGGGGAGGGGTGCCAGCGTACGATGGGGGTGGAGTGGGGGTGTGCTGGGACCTCTAGCAATGGTGTCCTGCAGTGACGTGGGAGAGGGGTGTGTCCCCCAGAGCCCAAGGCTCTGCCTTTGTGGAAGCCCTGCTGGGGCCTGGGTTGGCGTGGGGGTCCTTCTAGCCTGGGATGGGTGCTCTGCTGTGTCCTGAGGGCCTTAGTGTGGGCCCAGACCTCTGGGCATATGCTCTTGTGTCATAAGGTAGACGGCCGTTAAGATGCACGTCAGCTCCCTGGTGGTCTGGCTCAGTGGACAGTAGTCACCCAACTGAAGTGCCCAGACTTTGACATTGGTAAAGCGGGACACCATTGACCGGGGGTGGGGTGGGGGCGTATAGAGAGGTCTTTTCCCCTCCCGTTCTCCAACTGTTCCCTAGCTTGTCATGAATTCTTTCCAAAAATTGGGACTTTTTTAAAATGCCGCAGGACGCGGGGAAAATTGTTTGAATCGGGACTGTCCCGCCAAAAGCGGGACATCTGGTTATTTTACCCACGACCCCTCGTGCCCACTGGAGCACGGCCCCGTCTTGGCCTGCCCCGCCCATGGAGCCCGCAGTCTGGCCTGTGGTGTTTGGCTGCTTCAGTCATGTCCTTTAGAGAGCAGGTTGAGGTGTGGCCCAGGCCATCACGTCCTTCTCCCTGGCCAGACATGTGCTTCAGCAGGTGACAGACGTCTGGTAGTATTCCGTCGTGCGGATGGACTGAGCCGTGTGTGTCCATCGGCTGTCCTGGACACCTCCAGTAATATTCCGCTGGCCCGTGTGCTCTCCTGTCCCTTGGTGCGTGCGCATGGGCCTGGAGTGTTGACCCGAGTCTGTTGGTGGACACCTGCTGCCTTGAGTCACTCGGGGCTGACCAAGACTGCTGCTAGCCAGCTGGGCCTCCCCTGGCCCCGTCATCAGGCTGCAGCTTTGCCCCAGGGCCTGGCCTGGGCACCTCTGGAAGGGGCTGCCCTTTCAACCAAGGGAGCTGGGAGCATGGCCTGGCAGCGGCTGTCTGTGCCCTCAGAGGAGCGAGAGGGCTCCTGGGCCACCTGGGTGTGTGTTTGCCACTCCCAGCCTCCTTTCCTCGTGCCCCTTGGGGTCCTCTTGAGGGGGCCTTGGGGTGACTGAGTCACTGTGGCCACAGTGTTCACAGCTGTTGTACAGCATGGCTGTCCCTGCTGTGTCCTGTCCAGGGGCCGCCTGGCTGGGCGGGTGGGGGGGGGGGGGTTTGTGTGTGGTTCGGAAGCCTTGAGCCTGCTGCACCCCCAGGGTGGCCTCAGCAGACCGTGGATGAAAGCTGTGGGCCACATCCAGCACGCCAGCCTGGGGGGCCCCTTATGCCGAAGGTCAGGGTGCCAGCGTGATGCTGTCTCCTGGTAGGGAGTGCCTGGAGCAGCCAGAGGAGGCAGTGCCTGTGTGCGTCTACATGAGGGACGAGGTAGGTGAGGCCCCGTGCCCCGCCCAGCCCCCCTCCCCTCCCCCTCCCCCTCCCCCTCCCGCAGGGCGGCCTGGCAGGCTCCTGAAAGCCGGTGTGTTTCACGGAGGAGCGAGGGAGCAGCCTGGGGCCGCCCTTGGCTGTTTGTTTTCGCAGCGCCGCTCAGAGCCGAGTCACAAAAGTGGTTTCGTTTTAATAAATATTTGCTTTGCTCGTGTTTTGATCTTTCCCAAACCTGAGGGCAGTGTGGGCCGGGCCCTGGCACCCGTGCCCCGCCCCGCCCGGCGCCCCCGCCGCACCCTCACAGTGGCTGTCTGTTCCTGCTCTGGCAGGGCGCCCCTCCCGGCCAGGGTGAGCCCAGCGGACCCTGTACAGACGGCCGTGTCTCCCACTGGGCCCCTCAGGCCCACGCGGCCTCTGGAGCCTCAAAGGAGAGGAGGGGTGGGGGCTCGGGCTCTGAGGCCCGCTGGCTCCCTGCCGTCGGGTGGGGGAAGGGGACTTTGGCAGTCCTTCCTACGGAGGACCCACTCGGCGCCAGCTTCCCCGCGGGCAGGCCCTCTGTGTCCTCTCTAGCTTGTCCCACGGGCAGCAGGCAACTGGTGATGCCCAGCAAGAGGGGGCTGGGGGCCTACTGAGGGTGCCCTTGGGAATGGGGGTGACAGGCCGGGACTCGCAGGTGGGTGGTGGGAGCTGAGGCAGGCTGTCATGGGGGCTCCTTGGGGCCAAGGAGGGGAAGACTCAGGCCTTGTTGTGGGGCACCAAGGGTTTGGGGGACACTGAGGCCTGGGAGACACGCCCACTCCCATCCTGCACCGGGAGGGTTTGAAGGAGGGCAGGTTTGGAGGCTTCTGTGCGTTCCCAAGGCCTGCTCCCTTGAGGTCTGGGGTCTTGGTGTGGAGCCTGCCTGACCCACCGGTGCCACCTGTCTCCTTGCCCTCTCCATCAGGTGGCAGGCCAGGCTGCCTTGCAGAGGACGACGCTGCAGTCGCTGGGCCTCACTGGAGGCAGCGCCACCATCAGGTCAGGGGAGGAAGCACAGCTCTGAGCCTGGGAGGGAAACCTCTCAGCCCTTTGTGCAGAGGCCTGGCCCTCAGTGCCCCTATGGGGGGCCGCCGGGTGGTGTGGGCAGGCTCTTGCCGATGACAGGGTAGTGGGGGCACGCCTGCACCCCACCCTCGGGTTTCTCCCCACAGGTTCTTCACGAAAGCCAGCAGCGCGGCCAGCCGAGCAGAGCCCACGGGGACCAGGGCCCCCGGCAGCCCTGCACTGTCCGTTTCTGCTGATCAGGCCGCCAGCCACCCTGTGCTTCCCCTGTTGGCAAGGGGGCTCAGTGGGGGTGATCTGAGCCGCCCAGAGGACGCCGGCCCCTCCAGGTCTGACTGTGAGGACAGCCAGGGCCCAACACCAGCAGACTGTCCCCCACAGCTAGATGCCAAGGCACCCTCACCACCCTCCTTTGTTCCCTTCTCTGGAGGGGGCCAGCGTCTGGGCGGCCCTTCAGGCTCGGCTCGCTCCCTGACGCCACTGCCCACCAAGTCACCCAAAGCCTTCTCCAGCCCTGGAGGTCCGTCTGAGCCGAAGAGGTCGAAGCCAGGCCCGGAGTCCCCACAGGGGCTGGAGGAGTCGGTAAGGAGGGGTGGAAGCAGGGGGTGGGGGGTGGTATGTGCGGAACTTGTCCTGATGCTGTGGGGTGAGGGCAGACTCCTCACGCCCTGCGGGGTCCCCCTGGTGACCGTCTCATCGTCAGGCTTCCCTTGGGGCCTCCATCCTGCTGAGGCTCGGCCTGGCGCCCAGCTGGGGGCCCATGAGCCCAGGTCTGAGGCGAAGCCAGATGGTCAGTCTCACCTCCTGGGCTCCTGGTCGGGGGTGCGGGCAGCTGGCTCAGCAGGGCTGGGGAGGGCTTGGCCACACACTGCAGTACCGCAGCCCAGCCCCTGCACCCCCCTCCCCAATCCCACCCTTCCCCTGCCACACCTTCTCACACCTGTCACACACACCTCTGCACACCCCCTCCCTTTCACACACCCTCTTTCCATCCCTCCCAGGGTCCCCCTCTGTGGTGTCCCTCCTCTCTCGAGTCTCCTCCCTAGCATCTGACTCTCTCTGTGCCCCTCCCCGGGGCTCCTGGCCACCTGCCCCCTCCCCTCTTACGGACACTGCACGTCCTTGCCTGGTTGGGTGGCTTGGGGAGCGCACAGGTTCACAGTTCCCAGCCCTCTTCTGCCAGCTGTGCGGCCTTGCCTTCCTGCAAGGCCGTTTCCCGGGGGCCTGGCAGGTGGTGTGAGGTGGGTCCTGAGGAGAGTGAGGGCACTGTGCCACAGCCGCCTTTCGGGGAACATTCTGGGAGTTTCCTGTGAGCGTCGCAAGGTGTGTTTTCTGCGGTGTTTCTGGCCCTTGGGGGTCGTGCTCAGTCGCCATGCGCACTGCCCGCCTGACTACGTCTCTCATCTCTGGCGAGCTGGCCCTTCCGCTCGCCCAGCTTCAAGCTGCAGGCTGGGACTCGGGGGCGTCACTGCTGAGGGTGGGCACACCCTGATGGACCAGGTGCTGTCGAGAGGCACAGGCTAGGACCGGGGTGACCCACCCTGCAGCCCTGCAGCCTCCAGGGTGGACCCGGAAGGTGTGGTCTCCGACAAGTCCCTCGCAGCATCCTGACCCCTGAAGCGCACAGGTGGCTACACCCCGAGGTCGCCACGCCCCACTGACCAGTGACATGTCCCGGGTTGATGGACAGACAGGTGGACACCTGTGTGGCAGAGATGCTCTGTGGACCTGCCCATCCCAACCCACAGCCTGCGTGTTGGAGCCTCCCTCGGGGACCTGCAGGGGCGGGGCGGGGAGCAGCTCCCTCCCTCCTGGCCCCACCCCTGCCCTCCTCGGCTCTGGGTGAGCAGGGTGGACTTGGGGTGTCTGTGACTGTGAGAAGGGGGAGCATTCCTCCCGGCCGAGGTGCCCCTGAGGGGCCTCCCCACCCTGCCGTCGCCCTGTTCCCTCCCTGTCAGTACTGAGTGGGCTGAGACCTTGACACTGGGAGCCTGCCCCCACCCTGCCGGCCGGGGCTGCCTTGTCAAGTTTCCAACCCCTGGCTGTCTCTTTGGGGGGCCGTCTGTACCCTCCCCCCCAGGCGGAGGAGCCGGGCAGGGAGGGTTCCCTGTGTGCGCTGCCCCTTTGATCTGGGCGTGCGGCTGATTGATTGCTGTGCGCCTGTCCCGCCAGCCTCGCCCGGGGCGCCGGCACATGCCATCTGCTCTGTCCCCTGGGTCCCCTGGGAGAGAGGGAAGCCAGGCTTTGGGGGACTTCAAAGGTGCACGTTAGCAATCAGGAGGCGCGGCTCCCCATTAGCTGCAGAGGCCCTCTGTGTGTGGTTGCTTCAATGGGGCGGAAGGCAGTGGGGGCGGAGGCGGGAGGCCCGGGCTCTGCCTTTGATGTCAGCAATCATTAGAAGGTCCTCCCTTGTGGGGGGGCTGGGCCAGTGGCGCCCCCTGGCCTGGCCTTTGAAGTCCCTGAAACATCCCACCCCCCCCTTTCAAACAGGCACGGCTGATGCCTCTGAGGCCTTGCAGGCACATGTGGCCGCTGGTGGGTCAAGGTCTGCCCCACAGGGGTCTGGGCCCCTCGGGCACCCGGTGTCCCGCTGCCCTGTCATCTTCCATCTTCCCACGGGGGCCCCACATGGTGCGCGTGAGAGAGGGTGGCGCCCATCTCCCCAGGGCCTGTGGGACTCTGGAGAGCATAGCCCTTGTGGGTGAGGACCCCTGACTGCCTGCCGCTCCTCTGCCTGGCGAAGGCCCTCCCCCTCCGCCCCCCCCCCTCGTGGGGCTCCTCCAGGCCGTGACCTCGCGTGGCCAGAGCAGTGTGTCAGTGGCCTGTGTCCCCTTGTGTCTGGCCCTTGAGGGTCTAGGGCGGCCTGGCTTGTAGCGCAGTCTGGGCCGGGACCTCGTCTTCTGGCCTGGCAGGCTGGGCCGGGGTCTGTCTCAGCAGCCGCTGGCTCACTGTGGGGAGCGTGTGCTGAGCCGTCTGCCCGGCGCCCTGTCACTGGTGACCCACTGTGCCCGCCCCCACACGAGGGCCCCACAGGGGGCCCAGAGGCTGCAGGGCTGGGTTAGGGTTAGGTGCCCTCACCCTCTCCGGGGGCGCTTGTGGCGTCAGGCGCTGATGGTGTGGGCAGAGCGTCCGCTGGCTGTAGGAGATGGGCCAGTCCACAGGGTGCCCCCCGCATCCTCCCCCCACCCCAGTAGGGAGTGTGAGGTTTGGCCAACTAACTGGTGACTCACAGATCGACCCAGGGTGGGGACACGGATAGGCTGGGGTTGAGGTCACCCCAAGTGGTTCCTGACATATTTCCCCCGTGTGTCATCAGGTTCTGGAACATTCCTCTCCAGAGGAGGATCTCAGCGCCCACAGGCTTGGCAGCCCCGCCCTCTGAGGTCTTCTTGGCCTGGCAGGGGCTGTGTTTCAGCCCCCAGACTGGGAGGTGGGTCAGGAAGGGGAGTGTGGTGGGGGTCAGAGTCTGTGCAAGTGCACGTCTTTGTGTCCCGCCCACCCGCTCCTGACGGCCACTGCCTCGTCTCCGGGCTGGGGCAGCTGCAGGTCCCGTGGCCACTGCTGGCTTGGGGGCCATCTGTTGGAGGCCTGGTTCTGCATAGGGGTGAGCTTGTGCCTCGGAGGTCCAGTGACCGCTGGCCTTGTCCCCAGGCACATGGCCCCTGGCCTCCTGGGAGGAAGGGGGTCTGGGTACTTCCAGCCCAGAAAGGCTCTTGTCACAGTGGCCCTTGGGACTGGCCCTGTGCACTTGAGGATGGAAAGCAGGTGCAGCTATGCCTGGTCGTGGGGTCACTGCTGCTGCTGCCCCCAGATGAAGCAGCCGGCCGGGGTGGCGTGGCGTGGCGTGGCGTGGCGTGTAGCGTAGCCACGGGGGCTGGGAGGGTTGTGGCTTTGATAGGCTGCCTGTCTGGGAGCGTCCCACGCCCTGTCTCGGAGGGGCCTGGGTGTCCGCAGGGGCCCACACACTGGGGGCCAACAGTCTGGCACTGCGGGTGGGTGCCTGGCCACTGTGCTCAGACGTTGGGCGGGGGCAGCAGGTAGCTGTCCAGCTTCGGTTGGGGTCCAGCATGGACGGGCGTGCAGACAAGGTGGAGTCTGCTTGTGGGAGGGGAGAGCTGTTCAGGCCTCCCCAGCTCGGCCCCCGTCTCTTCCCAGCAGAGCAGTCTGCCTTGCCATTTCCATCGCCCTGGGAGCCAGCGGGGAGTGCGCCTGGGGTGGAGGGTCAGTAGGCTGGGTAGGGTCAGGACTGCCCCACGTGGACCCTTCACATGACCAGACCAAGGCGCACTGCTGCCCTCCCTATGGCACCCGTCCTGCCTCGGGGGTGGGGGCACCTGGACTTTGGCTGTGTCCCCTTCTGAGAGGCCTGGGCTGGGCACCACGTGCCCTGCTCTACCCTGCGCAGCCCGTGGCCCGGGAGCCCGTGGTGTGCCACCCCGACCTGGAGGGGCTGCTGCAGGCCTGGCCTGAGGAGCTGCCCGAGGACTTCTTCGAGGTGACCGTGGACGACGTGCGCCGACGCCTGGCCCAGCTCAGGAGCGAGCGGTGGGCCCCTCCCTCATTCCCTCCTCCCTCCTGCCCCCAGTCCTCCCTCTTCCTCCTCAGGATCCCCCTCTCCCCTTCTTGACTGTGGGGGTGAGCAGGTGTGGGAAGAGTCTGCTCTGCCCCCAGACCGCCCCTCCCTGTGTCTCCAGGAAGCGCCTGGAAGAAGCCCCCTTAGTGACCAAGTCCTATCGGGAGGCCCAGATCAAGGAGAAGCTGAAGCGATACCCCAAGGTCAGGCCCCCCTAAGGGCTAGGGGGCTCAGAGTCTCTCCCTCCTGCGGGCCCGCCTGGCCATGCTGCAAAAGGACCAGGCAGCCCCTTCCCTCAAGGCAACAGTCCTGCTCTGGCCACAGCAGGGGTCTGTCCCCAGCACACTTGAGGACAGGGCCAGGGAGAGGGGTGGCCCAGTGGGCTACCCAGCTTTCCTGGTGACACATGCCTGTCTGCCCAGGTGGCTCTGCGGGTCCTGTTCCCTGACCGCTACATCCTGCAGGGCTTCTTCCGGCCCAGCGAGACTGGTGAGGGCGGGCTGGGGCAGCAGGGCCTGCACCCGGCCTGAGTGTGGGCTGGCTGGGCGTCGCGGGGCAGGCAGGGACGAGGTTGCCATGCCATCTGGTCCTTCGCTCTCCCCCCGCCCCCCAGTGGGAGACCTACGTGACTTTGTGAGGAGCCACCTGGGGAACCCCACGCTGAACTTCTACCTGTGTGAGTGTCCCTGCTCTGTCTCCTGCCCGGCGGCGGGTGGGCGGCACTAACAGTCGGGGGTCTTGACAGAGACTTGCCTCTTTCTGCAGTCATCGCCCCTCCTAAGACTGTCTTAGTGGACAACACGCTGACCCTCTTTGAGGTACTGGGAGCAAAGCACGGGGCGGGCGGGCGGGCAGCAGCTCCAAGAAGAGTAAGATTTGTGCCAGCAGCCATCACAGCACCAGGGTGGCCAGACTGGGGAACACCGAGATGTCATTTCTGCGGCTCCCCGTGGCCCCCACTGTGAGGAGGGGCAGTCTGTGGTGAACAGTCTGGTGCTGCTGCCCTGGCCTCTGGCCTGCCTGCTGACCCTGGGGGCATCCCTGTACCCTGCTGGGCCACATCCGGAGTGCAGGCTGCCTGGCCCTTGGCCGTGGGGGGAGTGCAGCCCTGAGGCCAACCTCAGCTGGACACTTAACCTCCCACAGTCCCTGGGCCTCTAATTAATAGCAGGGTCCAGCCGCAGGCAGTGCTGGGCGGGGCAGGCAGCACCGAGCGGAACAGCCCTGGGGCGAGGGTGCAGGGGGGCCGGATGGCGCCCTCCCTTGCCCCTGAGGCCCCCTTCCGAGTAAACATGGAGCAGTGCCCCGGGCACTGATGCCAGGGGCTCGGCCTACGACCACAGCCGTCTCCTCTCATCGGTCAGCCAGCCGCGGGTGGGGGCTGGTGCCTTAGCTCACCTTCTTCCTCCCTCTTTGGGGCCTCGAGGGGTGGCCCTCTCGCCCTGTGGTGACTGCCCGCCGTTTCTCCTCAGCCTTGGGCCTTTCCCCAAGGGCCCCTGCCCAGCTGGCCTCGGCAGGGCCCACGAGTTTAGTCTGGGGAATGAGCAGAGGGTTGGTGCTGCCCATCTTCTGCTTCGTGGAACCCAGGGGTGGAGCTTCTGAGAGGACCGAGGGCAGTCGGGCCGACTGGGAGGGGCCCCTGTGGTATAGACTGAGTAACCCCATCTCCTTGTGCTCAGGGAAGGCAAGGCAGCACCCCCAGACCCTGCCTCACCCATGCCAGTTGAGGGTACCAGTCTGGGAGTCCTTTCTTGGGGGTGGGGCAGGGAGCTTTGGGCCTTCCTGAGGCTGTTGAATCTGGGGTGGGGGAGGGTGATGGTAGTGCCTGACCTTCCCTCCGGAGACACTTGTTCCTCAAGGGGAGGCTATCCTCAGGCCCTGCCCAGCAGCTCCCCTGCCCTTGTGGCCTGCCCACCCTGCTGCCCTGGTCTTCTGAGATTGGGGGCTGGGCACGCTCAACCTGTGCGTGCCACCCCTCCCCCCCAGGCAGACCTCTTCCCTGCCGCCCTCGTGCACTTTGGAACAGACCAGCCATCCGGTAAGTGCCAGCCTGCTGCCCGGACCTCTGCTCACCACTCCGGGGTGGGGGATGGGGGGGCAGGGCACGCTCTGTTCTACATCCTCGGGGCCAGCCTGGGCAGCGCTGCCCCGCCGGAGACAATGCGTTCCCCACAGACCTCTACCTGGCGCCCCAGCTGCTGGAGCAAACCGTCTCCCCTTCCTCGGCCGACAGGCTGGTGGCCAGGTGAGGTTGCCTTGGCCGGCGGGGTGGAAGGCCTGGTGTTGGCTGTATTGTGGCACTGGGACTCTCATCTTCCCAGGTGTATGGTCAGGACGCCCGGGTCCCCACCTTCCTTACCGACACCCCTGGACCCTGAGCCTGACGAGTCTGACACCCAGTTGAGCACAGAAGAGGCACTGGGTTCCTCGGAGCCTGTCCCGGGGCCTGCCCGGCCCCCCCAGAGGAATCTGGGCAAAGTCCCCAAGTGGTTGAAGCTGCCAGGTATCTGGACAGCAGGAGGTGGGGGGGGGGCCCAGGAGCCTGGGGTAACACTCATCCTGTCTGTCTGCAGCCAACAGGAGGTGAGAACCAGCAGCCAGAGAAGCCCTGGCCCCCGAACTTCCACAAGCCAGAAGACAACCCCCCCCCCCGCCCCCAATGGCAATAAAGATGGTGTGCTGCGCTGCTCAGGGTACTCCGATTCTGTCTGTGCAGGGGGCACAGAGCTGCCCCTACGCCCAGAATGGGCTGCCCCAGGAGCGCTCTGAGACCAAGACTCCAAACCAGGCCAGAGCAGGGTGAAAGCCCCTGGGAGGCTCGTCTCGGGCTCCCCAGCCAGCATGAGGGGCCAGCCTGGCCTGCCACTGGACCTCCCTCAGGTCTGATGGGCTCCATACGGTGGGTTCTGGGTCACTGTCCCCCCTGTATCCTGGTCCTTCCCTGGAAGGTGGCCTGGCTCCTCTCCTGCCCAGCCACCCAGGGCCACATGGGTTGGGTGGGTTGTGGCTGCACCTTCATTCCAGGCGGGGGTGGGGCAGGGGGATGCTCTAATGGCAACAGAAGCAACAGAGAAGCTGCTTTATAGGGAGAGACTTAATTAAGGCCACAGGAGTGGGGGATGCTTTACAGCGCGGGGACAAACAAGTGGTAGTCCTAGGTCTGCACCCTGGCTCCTGGAACACAGCCCCTCAGCTCCCATGTCCACACAGGGGCACTTGCTGCTCCCCAGACTGGTGGCTGGCTGACCACAGGACCTGGGCGGTGGAGAGGTGGCGTGGAGTGCAGGGCAGCTCTTTAGAAGTCCAGAAGCTGGGGGGGAGGGAGGAAAGAGGGGGCACTCAGAGCCTTTCCCCAGGAGCCCCAAGCCCCTGTGGCGAGTGGGCACCCACGTACCAGCTGAGGGAGCACTTTCTCCAGCTGGTCCACGTCAACGCAGGGGAGGTCCTCGGCCTGGGCCTGCCGCACCCCACGCACAGCCGCCTCTGCCACGCGCACACACACACAGCACCTGAGGAGTCTGGGGGCCCCATCCCCAGTGCCCCTGACCCTGTAGGGGTGTGCTGAGGGGCCCCAGGCCCCGCAGCAGGTCTCACTCACCCACCACGAAGATCCTCAGCATCTCAGCCATCAGCTGCAGAGCGTCGGTGCTGACTGCGGGTCATGCGGGCCACGTCACGGAGGGCCTCGGGGCACTGGGCTCTGAGTGTGCTTACCCCTCCACCCTTGGCTGAAGCACCAGCCTGGTCCCAGACAGCTATTCCTGGATGCTACCCCCCCCCCGGCCCCCCCGCAGTCCAGCTACCTCTGGTCTTCTTATCTCTAAAATGCAGACACAGCAGCTTGCTCACCAGCTCCTGGGAGAGAAAAGGGGGGCTCTGTTGGGGGTGCACAGACCATACTGGGTTGGGGGCGGGGCAGAAAGTGGCTGCTCCCCAGCTCCCTGGGCCTTAGGATGGGCAGATCAGGCAAGCGGTTCTGGGAGGGGCTGGCCAGCTGGGTTAGAGGGTCTGACCAAAGTTCCTCAAGGAGATGATCCCCGTGAGGAGGGGGAACAGAAGGATGAAAAACCAGATGGACAGCCAGGGGTGTCCGCTCACTGTACCTGACAGCTTTCTGCCCCTCCCAGAGCCCAGTCAAGGGGCCTCCCCAGGATGATGGCCCCTCAGAGTGCAGGCAGTAGACCCCGGCAGAGGCCAGTGTAACTACAGAGGGTGGGCCAGGGGGAGGTCACCAGACATTTGAAATGACACTCTCCCTTGCTGAGCTCACCAAAGGGGCAGGGGTGAGGCTGATGGAGGGGGGCGGGGAGGGGGGAGTCCCTGGTGAGCGGCAGCAGTGCCTGGAAAGGCCATCAGAGGCGGTCAGCGTGTGGACAGCCCTTAAAGATGGGAGACCCCGTGCAGTGGGGAGATGCGGCGGAGTGAACTGGAGCACGTGCTGTGGCGGTTGGGGCTGGGGGCTTTCAAGGCCCCAGAAGGCCTTCCTGCTGGCCCAGAGCAGCACAGCGGCTGCAGAACGGCCCAGCGCCAGGGCGTGGACGCGAGGGCCGGCAGATCCCCGTAGCAGGGCCAGCAGCCGTGGGTTCAGCGCCCTCTGCTGCCCGCCCCTGGCAGGACGCACAACTGGCCACGAGCCTCCTGCCTTCGCCCCAGGCGCAGTTCCCGGGGCCGGGCGACGTCTGCCCCAGCGTGGCCCTCTCTGGGTGGTGGCAGAGCCCCCCGGGGCCGGAGAGCAGCTCCCGGGTGCTTCTTCGGGCTGTTCCCAGGCCTTCAGTGCCCCCACCCCATCTGCCAGGAGGCCTGGGAAGGAGGGTGGCCTCCGTGCAACGTCCACCTGAGCGGCAGCGCCCGGCGCAGGCCCTGGCGACAGGAGACGTGCGTGCACACGCGAGCACGTTTGCACGGGAGCACGCACACGGCCTGCATGGCCCGGGCGCGCGCCACACGGGGCAGCGCAGCCCCAGGTTTGGAGGCCCCGGCCCGGGCTGGTCCGAGCCCGCGGCGTGGCCGCCTCGCTCTGGGGGCTCCGCTGCCCCACGGCCCGGCGGCTGACGTGCGTCACGCCCCCAGCACTCGGCGGGCCCCGGGCAGCGGCGGTCCGCACAGACAGGGCGGAGCCGTCCGCGGCCAGCAGTGCCGGGAGGGGCCGGTCGAGCGCGGCGCGACTCAGCCCCGCCGACCCCTGGCCTCAGGCCTGGTTGGTGCCACTTCCGCCCCTCGGACACGACCCCTCCTGGGCGGCGCCGCTTCGCCTGACACCCACCCTCGGCCCCTCACCTTTCGGAACGCAGCACCTTGTCCTTCCATGACCGCCCCTCCTCACGCGCCTCAGAGCCCCGTCCCGCGCCTCCAGCCAATGAGAATTATACACGCCCTCCAGAAGTCCCGCCCTATGTTCGCAGCCAATGAACAATGAGCGCGCCTTCCAGGAGCCACGCCTCCAGACTCGCAGCCAATGGATCTGTAGCGGGCTCCCACCTCTTCCCTTTCATTGGATAGCATCCCTTCTGCGCGAAGCGCGCTGGGAATGGTAGTCCATACCACCCCTTCCCAGCGCACCCCGCTCTTCCTGGATACTGAAGCATCGCGGCGGGGAGCGAGTGGGGGTGTCGGTCGGCCGCGCGAGTGCTGGGACAGGGGTTGCGGCTGCGGGGCGCAGAGAGCGTGCGAGCAGGGTCTGCGCTGGGGGAACCCGGCCCTGGGCGCTCTCTGCATCAGCCGGCAACCCCCACCTTGGCCCGGCTGGCGCCCGATACCCGGTTCTCTTGACCGGAGGAGCGACTCACTTGTCTCCACCAACCTCCGAGCCTGCCAGGGCAGCTTCTCCCGCACGCGAGCTGGCGGGGGACCGTAGACAGGACCCTAGGGGAGAGCGGACCCCCGTCCCCTGGCCGGCCGCCCTCTGGCCCGCGAGCACCCTGACATGGAAGAGTTCCGGCGCGCTTACAGCCGGCTGTGCCAGGAGCGCGGGGCCGAGCCTCAGGAAGCTGTGCTGCGGCAGCTGCAAGAACCCCGGAGGGGCCAGCTGGACCTGGCCACGCAGACCTTGGCCACCGACACCTGCGAGGCCCTGGGCCAGCTGCTGCAGAGCCAGACGCTGTTCACGGAGCTGGTGCTAAGAGACTGCATGCTAAGCGAGGAAGGTGGGCAGTGGTCTCGGGGGCCCCGGTGGGGTAGGACCCTGGACCCACCCCCCACCACCTGGGCTGTTCCACAGCCCCAGTCGCAAGCTCCCACCCAGCAGAGCAGCTTGCTTTATGCCAGAGAAGCCCTGACATCTTCCTGCCAGTGGAACGAGCCTAAGGCAGACACACAGCCTTCTACCCACGTCCTCACTCTGTCCCCCCTGCAGGGGCCAGGCTGCTGCTGCAGGGACTCAGCTCCAACTCAGTTGTCCGGCTCCTGGACCTCAAGGTGAGGGTCTGTGCTCCAAATAGGCACCCGGGACGAGGTTGAGGGGGCGGGGTGTCCTGTGCCGGAGAAGGGGGGAGCTGCTGCAGACACACCCCAGGGGAAGAAAGAGGGGCTGTCCCTGACTGAGACCTGGTCAGTAAGTACCTCCGGCACTCGGGGCCCCTTGCAGGGCTATTAGCAGCATCTTCGGCACCAGCCCCAAGGTGGAGTGGTCACAGAGGACACCGGCCCCAGGGTTCACTTCAGGCTGCGGTCCCACGGGCCTGGGCCTCAGGGTGACTACCCTGTTCTCTTCCCTCCCAGGGCAACAACCTATGTGCTGTGGGGGCAGAGGCGCTGGGGAAGCTGCTGAAGCAGAACAAGTCCATTCAGAGGTGAGCACGGGCCCCGTGTGCCAGCCCTCCCAGGGGACCCCTCCTCCAGCCTCGCACCTGGGGGCTGGGACTGGAGGGTCACGGGCCGCACCTTCATGGCCACCCTCCTGCAGCCTCACTCTGGAGTGGAACAACCTGGGCGCCTGGGAGGAGGCCTTCGCCACCTTCTGCGCGGGCCTGGGGGCCAACGGCGTCCTGCGGCAACTGGACCTCCGCAATAACCAGGTCACTCACAGGGGGGCCGAAGGGCTGGCCTTGGCCTTGAAGAGCAACAGCAGCCTCAGGCAGCTGGGTGAGGCCGAGCGCTAGCTCCCCCCAAAGTGCGAGTGTGAAGGATGGGGGGGGGTGGTCAGGAGGGCCCGGCCCCACGCACTTTGCGACCACACGTCTCCCTGCAGACCTGCGCTGGAACAACCTTGGCCTCCTGGGGGGCCGGGCCCTGGTGAGCTGTCTCCCCAGCAACAGGACGCTGTGCCGACTGGAGCTGGCCGGGAACAACATCCCCGGGGACGTCCTCAGAGCTGTGGGTACGCACCCGCGCGCCTGTGGCAGACCCAGCTAGGGCAGGGCCAGGGCTCGGGCGCAGGCACTCTGCAAGTCACCTGAGCAGGGGGCGGGCGAGAAGGCAGTGTTGGAGGAGGAAAAGCTCCCCGGGCCCGAGGCCCCGCCCTCACGGGGCGGGAACCTCTGTGGCCACGCCTCGCCCGCCCCACTCCGCCCTGGGGCAGCGCTTCTCCCTGCCCCTGCCCCTCCAAGAGCCCAGCACCCTCAGCCGGGCCAGAGCCTCAACACCGAGCAGCCCTTCCCGTCCCCTTCCCCGGGGGACCTGCGGCCTCCTCCGACAGAGCAGGCCGTGGACCACAACCAGGACCGGCAGGCGGCCTTCCGCGAGAGCCAGGTCCGCACCAACGCGCTCAGCAAGGAGGTGCGCAGCCTGCGCGAGGAGAAATCCAAGCAGGTGCGGCCGCCACGCGCCCCGACTCCGGCCCCGGGCGCCCGCTGCGTGGGAAGAGGGGTGCCGGGGACCCTCCTCTCGGGGTCACCCTCATGGCTCACACTGTCCCTGCCTCCAGTTCGTGGACTTGATGGAGACCATTGACAAGCAGCGAGAGGAGATAGCGCGGAGCAGCAGGTGGGCCGCGGGCAGGGCGCCTGGCCCCCACTTCTGACGCCCGCCCACAAGCGGGGGCCGGTGTGTTTCCTCCAGGCGAAGGAGGAAACAGGCGAGGCCGGGCAGAGGTGCAGGGGGCAGCTGCCCCTGTCCTCGTGGCGGGGCCCTTCGGGTCTCCAGGGCTGAGCGGCGCTGGTGACCCTGCACGCCGCCCCCAGGAATAACGCCGCCCGCGTGGGCCAGCTGCAGGACGCCCTGAACGAACGCCACTCCATCATCAACGCTCTCAAGGCCAAGTAAGGGGGCCTGGGAACAGGGCGTGGGGGCCTCACTTCCCGGGGGGCCCTGGGGAATGGGGGTGCGGCTCAGGCGAAGGTGTTCAGTGCTAAGCCCCCTCCGTGTCCATGGAAACGGAGGGCGGGGCGCCAGTCCTGGAAGGGTCCTTGGAAGCAGGGTTGCCTTTTGCTTAAAAGCGGGTCACGAGGTGACGGGAGGCCTCGGACAGTGTAAGAAAGACCTGACAAAATAATCATTTATAGGGCTGAGCCCCGGTGGCGTAGTGGTTGTGCGCGGGACTGCGGCCCACTGGGATGGAGGTTCAATTCCAGCTCCCCAGGGGCAAAGTATGGGCCTCCTACTCCCACCACCAGGGCAGTGATGCCTTAAAAAAAAAAAGGAAAAAGATAAAAAGAAATTAAAAAAAAAAAATGAAGGCTGAGCCCCCGTGGTGTAGTGGTTGAGTGGGGGACTGCAGCCCATTGTCTTGGCAAATCCAGCAGCAGCTCTCCGGGATCAAGGCTGGGTAGCTCCCACGACCACGAGAGTGCAGTGATGTCCCTCCCCCCCAAAAAAAATAATAAAAGCAGGGCACACGGTGCACGTACGTACCTATGCATGTATGTACATACGTTCATAAGCACCAGTATGCTCCACCACCCAGTGAGGGAGTGGCATGCTGGCCATGCCAGGTGTCTGGGGGGTGGGTTGAGGTGAGGGGGGCGCGGACGGCCCACAGGATGCTAGGGTCTCTGGGGGGGCCCTGTATTCCCACCATCCCAGGCTGCAGATGACAGAGGCGGCCCTGGTGTTGTCGGAACAGAAGACCCAGGACCTGGGCGACCGGCTCGCGGCTGCTGACCAGGAGCGGCTGAGCCTGTCCCAGAAGCAGGCTCAGGAGCGCAGGCGGGAGCAGCAGGTGGGTGCCCGGGGGTGGGCAGCGTGGCGGGCCCTGGGGGCTGGTGACCAGAGCTGCTCCTTCCCCTCCCCCAGGAAGCCGCCGAGCGAGAGTCCAAGCTCCTGAGGGATGTGTCTGCTGCCCATGAGAAGGGCGTGCTCCTGCGGAGCCAGGTAGCGTCCAGCCCCGGGGGCCGGGGCGGGTGGCCCCGCGGGTTGGGGCGCCCAGCTTCCTGGCCGGCCGCTGCCTTGCAGGTGGACGAGCTGGAGCGCAAGGTGAAGTCCCAGCAGGAGCAACTCTTCGAAGCCCGGCAGGAGCTGACCAACACGTCGGCCGAGCTGAAGCTGCGGGCCGTCCAGGCTGAGGGTGGGCCCCGGGCCTTCGGGGTGTGGCGCGGGCCCTGAGGCAGGCCCTCGCGATCTGACTAGGCCTGCCCCGGCCCGCAGAGCGCCTGGACTTGGAGAGGAAGAGGTTCAAGCAGAGCCTGGCCGACTCGGAGCAGCTGCGCGTCAGAGAGGTCCCTGCTGTCCCCGGGCTGCCAGAACCCCAACCTCCCTGGCTAGCATCCCCTGACAGTGTCCTCCACCCTGGGTGCTGGGGTAGCCTCTGCTCCATGCAGTGGGCAAGGCCCTCAGCTTGAGCCCATGCAGGACCTGTGTTCTGTGCTTGCTGTCCAGGGGTGCAGGGGTGACCCAAGCTGTGCCCACTGCCCTCCTTGCTCAGCACTGAGAGGCAGCCTTCCAACCCGCCTGGGTGTACGCAGGTGGAGCTGATGGCCTGCCACCTGGAGGAGAGCCAGCGGGCCCTGCAGGAGCGCGTGCAGAGGCTAGAGGGCACGCGGCTGGCCCTGGAGGAGGTGCGGGTCCCTGCGGGGCAGTGGACAGGCTACCAGAGTTGGAACAGAGGCAGTGCTGGTGACAGGGAGTTGGGGGGCGGGCAAACAGGGAGGCTGGGGAGCAGGTGGGGGCCGATGGGGAGCCTGGAGTGCAGGGGGAGGCACAGGCAGACGGGGCTGTGCAGGCCCAGCAGTGACGGGGCGGGCCGGGGCCTCACAGGAGCTGAGCCGAGTGAAAGCGGCGGCGCTCAGCGAACGAGGGCAGGCTGAGGAGGAGCTGCTGAAGGCCAGGACCCAGCTCCGGCTGGAGGAGGTGCGTCCCCTCGTCCCCACGTAGCCAGTCCCTTCACAGCCCACAGCGGGGTGGACCCAGGGCCAGGGTGGGGAGGGTCCTCTTGCTGGTTTCTGAAAGAGGCTGAGCTGACTAACCCCCGGGGGCGGGACGGGGTGTGTGTGTGGTGTCCCAGCCCTATCAACTTGGGGCGGGGTGGGGAGTGGGGCCCTAATGCCCAGCCAATGCCCAGTGCTTCCTACCGGGCAGCCTCGTGGTTGGCTGTCATGCCTGTGGCTGGATCAAGGGAGGGACTGGCGGGGCAGGCACTCCTGGGAAGCAGGGCCAAGGGGTGAGCGGCCAGGCTGCACGGTGAAGGCCACCTCCTGCCACTCACATGTTGCCAGTCCCTCGGACACACATGGGCAGAGCAGGGCCAAGGGTGCTCACTGACGCCCCCCGCCCCCAGCAACAGCGCCTGGTACACCTGGAGGAGAAGCTGCGGCTGCTGGCCCAGGCCCGGGATGAGGCCCAGAGCGCCTGTCTGCAGCAGAAGCAGGCGGTAGCTGAGGCCCAGGCTCGGGCCAGTCAGCTCAGCCTGCAGGTGGACAGCCTGCAGCGGCGCCTGGAGGACCTGCAGCAGGTAGAGGGTCTCGCCCCCTGGTCAGGGGGAGGGGTCACGGCCAAGCCTGATAGCCTATCCCACCGTCGCCACCCCCACCCCCGCAGGCACTGAGCAACAAGGACCAGGAGAAGGTGGCTGAGGTGACTCGGGTGCGGGTGGAGCTGCAGGAGCAGATGGGCCGGCTGCAGGCCGAGCTGACGGCCCAGGAGGGGCTGAGGGAGAAGGTGGCCGCCTTGGAGCGCCAACTGAAAGGTGAGAGGGCCCTTGCACCCCCTTTTCCCTGGTGGGACGGCCGGCACCCCTCACCAAGCCTCCTCTCCGCAGTGATCTCAAACGACCACCGGGAGGCGCTGCTGGACAAGGAGAGTGAGAACGCCTCCCTGCGCGAGAAGCTGAGGCTCAAGGAGGCTGAAATCACGCGCATCTACGAGGACCAGGCTCAGAGGGCCAGCGTCCTGCAGAACGCAGTCCTTTCCTACGTTCAGGGGTCGCCCCTGCGGACGCTGAGCCCCCACAAGTGAGGGAAGCCGGGGCGCCCGAACCGAGGCTGCTGTCCCAAGCTGGAGGAGCAGAGGGAAGGCGTGGCTCCTCCCACCCTGCCCCTCAGACAAGAGCCTGTCTCTCCTGCCCACATGGAGCTGGGGGACTGGCTGCTGCTGCCTGCCCCGGGACTGGGTGGCCAGAGCCCTTGCCCACTGCATCCCCCACCCCGGAACCACGTGCCTGCAGCCTGCCGGCCAGCTGCCCGGGGCGCATGCTGGCCTCGTGACTACTGGCCAATACAGGGCTTTCATGCTTTGTGGGACACGTTGGCTCCGTGCTTTTCTCGCGGCACCCACCTCCCCTGTCCACCACCCGCAGCAGCCCCTGGAGATCCGCGGCAAGGGTGCTGGGGCTGGTCTCCTGCTGGCCATCCATCGGCGGACTGGCACGGGTGAGCACTCGGTGACCGAGTGCAAATTCCCAGTCCTCACCACCGTCCTCCAGGCTGGAGGGGGCGTGGAGGGGCTTCAGCCCCGGGCCGTTTCTTGGGTTTTCCTTAGAATGGCCCCGCCCCCCGCCCCCCGCAGGCTTGCCCAGACCAAACTGGGGTGGCGGCAGAACTGCGCGTCTGCACTGAGCCCCCTCGGGCCGCCTGCGTGGCCCCGTCCCCTGGGTCCAGGTCACCAGGGACCTGCCCCATAACCAGACCCTGGGGACTGGCAAACGGCCCGGAGGTCCCTGGGCCACACCCCCTCCGCCCGGCCCCGCGGCCCCGCCCTCCGGCGTGGTCCTGGGGGCGGGGGCGGGGCGTGCGCCCCCTGCCCGCCCGGCGCGCGCTCGGCAGTCTCCGCGCCCGGCGCTCGGTGGCGCTCGGCTGTCTCCGGCCGTTCGGCTCGGCTCTCGGCTCGGTCCCGCGGCCGCTGCGGCGCCGGGCATTTCTCCGCAGCTCGGCTCGCGGCCGCGCCCGCCGCCGCCTGGCCCCGGTGCCCATGCAGGCCATCAAGTGCGTGGTGGTCGGCGACGGGTGAGTGCCGGCTCCGCGGCCCCGGGACCTCGCCCGGCTGGAGCGCAGCGCGCGGCTCCAGGGCGCGGCCGGGGCGAGGGGGACGCGGCGCCAGCCGGCAGGGGCGGGGTCGGGCGGACCACCGGCTCGGCTCGGGCTCGGGCTCGGGCCGGGACTCGGGCGGCTGGGGGCGGGCGGGCCGGCCACCTGATGCTGCTGCCCTTCGAGGCCACGGTTGCCCGCCGGGCGGCCAGAACCCGTGCGCAGGGCGAGGTGGGCTCCGCGCCCGAGCCGCCCGCCCATCGTCCGCGTGGGTGCGGCCCGGCCTCTCCCCTGGGTGGACCCTTCGCCCGTGCCCCTCCTGGCCCTTCGCCCCTACTCTCCCTCGCGGGGTGCCGGCGCCTGTGCCGCACCTACCGCCCCGCCCCTCGTGGACCCGCCGGCCCGGGGCCTCCCCAGCCCTAGGTCGCCGTGGGTCTGCTGCCTGGGACGCCGGCCACGCCGAAGCCCGGCCTCTGGAGGCTGGGAGCCGGTCGCCGCCGCTGGACGGCCCACAGGCAGCCACGTGGCTTGTCCGTGTGTCCGCAGCGCCGTCGGGAAGACCTGCCTGCTGATCAGCTACACCACGAACGCCTTCCCCGGGGAGTACATCCCCACCGTGTGAGCCCCGCGTGCGGGCAGGGGCGGCGGCGGGGGGGGGGGGGGGGCACGATGTCGCCTGCCACTCCCGCCCTGACCCCCCTGTGCCCGCCAGCTTCGACAACTACTCGGCCAATGTGATGGTGGATGGCAAACCAGTCAACCTGGGGTTGTGGGACACTGCAGGCCAGGAGGACTACGACCGGCTGCGGCCTCTCTCCTACCCGCAGACTGTAGGTGCCCCTGCCCGCTGGGGGTTGGTGGCTGGGGGTGCGGGTCCTTGGGATGCCCCTGGGGGCACTTACCTGGCCCCCTCCCCCACCCAGGATGTCTTTCTGATCTGCTTCTCCCTGGTGAGCCCTGCTTCCTTCGAGAACGTCCGCGCCAAGGTGGGTGGGCAGGGCGGGGTCCACCAGGGGCTGGGGTGGCACCCATGGGAAGGGGTGCCCTGACAGGCAGAGAGTGGGGGTGTCACCCACAGGAGGAGGTAGCCAGACACCGCCCTGGTGCAGTGAGAAGCCCGGGGCTCTCTCTTGGTGTGGAGTCTGATGGACAAGGGGGGGCATCCAGCAGGGCTCTCAGGACGAGGGCCTTAGGAAGCCAGCAGCCGCAGCCCCCACTGTGTGGCCAGGATAAGCCCGGGTCTTCCCGCTGCTTATCTCCTCCCCGCCCCCTTTCCTGGGCAGACCACGGAGGCTGGAAGAGGTGGTGGGTGTTCAGGCCAGTCGCGAGGCGGCCCTGAGCTGTCTGGTTCTGTCCCCAGTGGTACCCAGAGGTGCGGCACCACTGCCCCCACACCCCCATCCTCCTCGTGGGCACCAAGCTGGACCTGCGGGATGACAAGGACGCCGTCGAGAGGCTGCGGGACAAGAAACTGGCACCCATCACCTACCCACAGGGCCTGGCCATGGCACGGGAGATCGGTGAGCTGCACGGGCCCGGCCAGGGCAGGGGGACACCCCGGCAGACTCACGGTCCCAACCTCTCTGTCCCCCCCATGCCCCCAGGTTCCGTCAAGTACCTAGAGTGCTCAGCACTGACCCAGCGGGGCCTGAAGACCGTGTTTGACGAAGCCATCCGCGCTGTGCTCTGCCCGCCCCCTGTCAAGAAGCCGGGCAAGAAGTGCACGCTCTTCTAGAGCCCACGGTGGCCTGGCGGGCGGGAGGGCAGCGGGGAGCAGCCCCTCGGGCAGTGTCTGCTGTTGTGTTCAAGTGTGTGGTGTCCCTGAGTCTGTGGGGGGAGGGGGGAGGGGCGCATGGGGATGAGGCCCCCCGGAGGGCATGGGCTCCAGGTCTCCTCTTGCAGGGTATAGGGCTCAGCCTTCTCCATCCCCCAGGCTGGGAGGGAGGGAGGGAGGGAGCGGGGTCTCCCTCGGGGCTGCAGGGGCAGGTCCAGGGCAGCCCAGGGTGGCTGCATCCCTGTGGGGAGGGCCGAGGCTTGGAGTCTGCTCCTCCTGCGTGGGAGGGGCTGCCCTGTTTTGTATAATAAATGCTCTCCACCACCACCCGCCTTCCGCCTCAGTCTGCCCTCGCCACCCTCCAGTCAAGGCAGCCCAAGGAGTTTGCGGCATCTGCGTGCACATCTTGGGTCCCAGTCCCCTGCAGAGGTGTCTCTGACCTGACCCCATATCCTGGGCAAGGGAAGGGGCAAACCTTGGGGGACTGCCTCAGTTTCCCCAAGGACAGCCCAGCTCCCAGCAGGAGTGGTATTTGCACTCCCAGGGCTGGGCCCCAGGGCAAAGCGGCTACTCTCAACCCCAGAGGGCCGCCAGACAGCTTGGCCTTGCTGGGGGAAGAATGGGGTGGACTGGGGTCAGCCTGGGGGGCGATGAGGGGGAGGGGGCCCACACAGGGTGATAGGGTTGGGGCTTCGCCTTGGTCCTGAGGTCACTGGGCATCCCTGCACACAGTCACGTCATCGGATGGGGTTCAGGCTGGATTCAGCTCTCGTTGGCGTGAGTGGTGCCCAGGCAAGTGTCCAGAGTGGTGCTAGCAGCTGGTGGCTCCTCAGCCACGGGGCAAAGGGGTTGACCTAGTCCTACGGTGGTCATAAAGGCCAGCACTGCCCACACCCTCCTGTGCACGTGGTCACCACAGGCCGAGGCCACCGTGTCTGGTATCTGTACGCTGGAGAGCCCACCACAATAGTGCCTGCGTGTCTCCCCAGCCCACCTTCAGTGACGTGCGCTGCCCACAACGCCGAGGCGAGGCTCGCAGCAGGGTAACCGGCAGACACACGGCTGGGGTTCGACCTCTGGCTCTGCGCACGGTGTCAGTGTGATGGTGCTGGAGGTCACATTAAGCCCGGGCATGTTGGGTTGGGGTCGTGGTGTTGTAAATAGCACCCAAAGTTAACCAAAGCTCTGCCGGTATCCCAAAGCCGCGATGCATCACCGAGACGGGTCCGGCCACTGACGCATGACCGTGACCCGGACACTCAGTCGCCCTCTCCCTTGGCCAGGCTCCTGAGGCGTGACTGGGATTCTCAGAAGTCCACCTGGAGGTCCGGACAAGGCAAAGGCCATGCTCGCCCAACCTCCCCCCGCCCCCCACAGCCTGTGGCCAACCTCTGACTCCCAGCCTCTGCTGGGGGTGGGGTCAGGCATCCACTTAGCCAGTGTGAAGGTCTGTCCTCCCCCTTGGAAGACACAGTGGGGTGCTAGCGTAGCACGTGGCCAGTGAGCAGAGGGTGTTTATTGGGGGGAGCAGTGGGGCGCAGCGTTGAGGCCGGCGGGCACAGGCTCAGGCGGTCAGAAAGCCCCCGTCCACTGGCAGGGTAGAGCCCGTGGTCATGCCGCTGCGTTCACTCAGCAGGAAGAGGATGCTGTCCACTACGTGCTCCACCTCTGGAACAGGGACGGGCAGATGAGGGGCTGCCCGGGGGCCCTTCCTCCCACCCAGCTCCCCGGGGCCAAGGGGCTGTCCTTGCCTCCCCCTTACCAGCAAACTGGCCCAGGGGGATGCGGTCCAACATGGCTTTGGCCTTCTGGGGGTCACTCCAGTTAACCTGGCTCATGGGAGTCATTACCACTGTGGGGTTCACTGCATTGACCCGGATCTGTGTGGGACAAGTGGGTCAGCAAGGCAGGGGTGACCCAGGTGACCCTGCAGGGGGGGGGGGGCTGGGGGAGCTCACCTTATGTGGCCCAAGCTCCAGGGCCATCACTTTGGTCAGCATGTCCATAGCACCCTTGGTGGAGCCTGTGGAGAGTGGGGGCATGGGGTCCAGTGCTGCAGCTGTGGTACCAGGGACCACTGGAGAAGCCATGGGGACCAACATTGCAGACTGGGGACAGTCAGGGCCCAGCTGGGGAGATCATGGGGCCCAACGCTGCAGGCCAGGAACACCAGTGCCCAGGGTTCATTCACAGGAAACCCTGCCGACTGGGGTGGGGGTGAGGTGGACACCAGCATCCAGGTCATTCACAGCAGACCTGGCCAGGGAGGTGGGGACCAGTGGCGGACCAGAGTCCAATGTCACAGGGGATCCGATGGGCTGAGGGGTACAGCATCCCCGGTCACAGCAGACCTGGAGGGCCAGGGCTATTCCTAGTAGGCCCTGTGGCAGGGGTGGGGGACCAGCGTCCATGGTCACTCACAGTAGACAGTGTGGTTGGTCAGGGCACGCTGGGAGGCTTGGCTGGAGACGTGGACAATGGCCCCTGGGGCTCCCCGGGCAATCAGGCCTCGGGCCACGATCTGGAATGGTACAAGAGGTGAAGCCCATGGGGGGCACCCACATCCCCTCTCCTACCTGCGGCACAGTTCACCTGGGACACCTGGATGGCTGCACGCAGGTTCACATCGAAGGACCTATGACAAGTGGACGGGCCATGGCTGGTCAGGGCCTCCCTCGGCCTCCACCTCCCGCACCTCCAGGACGACTACGCCTGCTCACCTGTCATAGGCCTCCTTGGTGACCTCCAAGAAAGGCTGCAACAGGGCCACAGCGGCATTGTTCACCAGCAGGTCCACCGGCCCTACGCCGTCCAGCGCCCGAGCCGTGGCCTCCCAGTCACCCAGATCCACGCACACGGGCTCGATGCCAGGGCACTGTGGGGGATTACTCTTAACCGAGGCACCGTGCCCAGGGCAGGCACAGCTGGACTTCTACCTTTGAGGGAGGAGGGCAGGGCATGGACCATCTTTCTGCTAGACAGAGGAGGGGCACAGGCTTCAGAGGGGCCAGCCACCTGGGGAGACGGCTCCGGGAGGTGTCATGGCCAGTGGTTGCGTCTTAAGGACCGGCCTGTGGCCAGTCCTCTCCTTCCCGCCCCGACCCCCGCCAGGCCGGCCGCACTTTCTGCCCCTTCCATGTTCGGGGTCTCGCCACCCGCGGGGAAGCCATGGGAGCCCCGAAGCGAGACGCCCAGTCCCGGAGGTGGAGCTGCGCGGCCGCCCGGGTCCCGCGCCGTTCGTTCCCCCTCTCCGAGTCAGAGGGGAGCCGATGGCCCGGCCGGCAGCGCCTACCTCGTGGACCAGACTGTCCAGGTCGGCCTGGGTGCGGCTCACGGCCACCACGCGCGCGCCTGCCGCGTGCAGCGCCAGTGCGGTGCTGCGCCCGATGCCTGTGGAGAGCGGGCTCGTGCGCGTTCGTCGCTTCCGCCGGCTCGCCGCCGCCCTCCCTGCCCGCCCGCGCCCCGGGCCCACCTTTGCCCGCCCCGGTGACTAGCGCCCGGCGGCCCGCGAGCCCCAGGTCCATGACAGCACCGCTCGTCCTGCGCACTCCAACTGGACTTCGGGCTCGGGGTCGACCACCGAGGTAGTGACCGAGGAGGCGGAAAGCGGAGGCCAATCGTGGGGCGACGTGCGGAGTGGAGGCGGGTCTACGTGAGTATATGTCCTTTCTGCGCACGTGATTGGGCGGAAGGATTGGGGGCGTGGTTTGGACAGGGCTCAAGGAGAGGCGGCGTGGCCAATCGGAGAGCACCGGGTGTCCCGGGGCGTGGCCGGGCACCCTGCCCAGAGGTCACCTCTGTGAATGCGATTGGCCGCAGGTAGGAGGCGTGTCCGGAGGGGCGGAGTTTTTCCAACTACCTGCCGCGCCCCTGGGAATGGCTTTAGCGGGGCCCGGGGCGCTTTTGTCGTCGCTCGGCTGATTATTAGGGAAAGCGGCTTGGTGGTCGCGCTCCGGGCAGGCGTGACTTGCTTTGCTTCGAGCGGAACGTCCGGCCGTAAGTCCCCACCCCCCACCGGGGCGGGAGAGGGAGGGGGCGCGCTCGCCTTGGAACTCAGAGGGAGACCCCTCTGTTGTCTCCCATCAGCACATGGTGAGATCGCGCAGGGCAGAGGGACACAGAGGGACCCCCAGGAGAAGGGCACCTGGGAGCCAATGTCCAAGGGCCCTAGTGGCTGAGCTGGGCAATGCTGGGGGGTGGGCGAGAAGGACCTGTGCCCACCCAGGGACCATGAGGTGGGAGGCCAGGGTGCCCATGCCGGCGTCAAGAGGAGCTCACTGCACTTGGGCAGCCCGCTGCCCGTCCTTCCGCAGAGCACTTCTGACTGTGTTTTCCCTGAGGTCAGGAGCCTCATCTCTCCCCCCACTGGTCAGGGACCCTCACAGACCAGCTCTAACCATCCTGGGTGGCCCTGCTCCCTGCTCCTACTTAGCCTGCAGGACCCCCTGCCCCTTCCCCATACTCTGATGGCTGCACCTCAGCCCACTCCACCCCCCACCCCACCTCAGACAGACACAGCTCTGCCAGGCCTGGCCAGGAGGTACAAGTGGACCCCGGGCCCCTGTGGCCTCCTCGGGAAGTCAGGAGGGGACCAGGTCTGGTGGGTGGGCACCAGAAGGCAGGGTCCCAGTGGCTTCCGACTGCCCTCATCGTTTTAGGGTGGGTGGTACATGCCCCATTCGCCCCAACCCCCACCTCTCCAGCTCCATGTGTACAGGTCCTGGGTGAACAATCTTTATTTAGGCAGATTTGATGCCCGAGCCACCTGGACCCAGTGGGAGGGAGGGGGTAGCGGGGAGGGATCTCTGGGTCGGTCCTTCAGGCCGGACAGGTTAGCTGAGGGGAGCCGGTTGGGCAGCAGGGGTCCTAGGAGGCCAGATAGCCGGCGTCCACCAGAATGCCCGAGCCACTGGTGGACGCGCTGCAGTCGCTGAGCAGGAAGAGAATGCTGTTCACCACGTCCTCCACCTCTGCTGGGCGGGGCGGGGAGGGCCGGGCCGTGGTCAGGGCAGGAACCAGACGAGGGGCAGGACCAGGGCGGGAGGGGCCCAGGATGGGACAGGGCAGGGGGCCAGGCCACAGGGGCCAGGGAGGGGCAGAGAGGGACAAGGAGTAGCATGAAGGCAGGGAGGGATGGGGAGGGGCAGGATGAAGGG
>PVJH01009152.1:0-29864 GCA_004026705.1 Nesogale talazaci | reverse complement strand
GGGCCGGGGCTGAGAACGAGTGGCAGCATGGAGGTGGGAGGGGAGGGGGTCCCCACTGGGTGGGGCAGAGGACCCCTCACCTGCGAACTTCTTCATGGGGTGGCGTTCTTTCAGTCTGCGGGCGAACTCGGGGTCTTCGGAAACCTTCTGGCCCATGGCCGTCAGCACCACGGTGGGGTTCACGGAATTCACCCTGATCTAGGCCCAGGGGCCCGGGGTGTGGCCTCAGCCAGTGGAGCAACCCCAGCCCACAGCTCCCTGAGCCCGTGGCCCCCACGGTCCTTCTGCACGCAGCCCCCCTCCCACCTCCGTTGTCCCACCTTGTGTGGGCCCAGCTCCAAGGCCATGGTCTTGGTCAGCATGGTCATGGCGCCCTTGGTGGAGCCTGAGGGGAGAGGGTGGTGCTGAGTGCCCGGCCCTGGCGCAGCCCCGGTAGGGGCCCAGCCCTGGTGCCTGGTGACTCTGCGCCCAGCGAGTGGAAGGACTCACTGTAGGTGGACAGGGAGGGGAAGGTGACGTGGGCCACCATGCTGGAGACGTTGACGATGGAGCCAGGCACGCCACGCGCAATCATGCCCCGGGCCACAATCTGGAAGAGAGGGTGCCACTTCTGGCCCAGTGCCCCTTCCCTGCCACTCCCCTTCCCCTACTCCCCATCCCCCGTGCCTCACTTACCTGGGACACTTGGAAGACGGCGCGCAAGTTGACGTTGAATGACCTGGCAAGGGCACAAGGGTTCGGTCACAGGGCGAGGGTGTCTCCTGACCCCCGAACCCCAGCTGACCCCCGACCGACGCCCACCTGTCGAAGACCTCCTTGGTGACCTCCAGGAAAGGCTGCACCAGAGCCACGGCGGCATTGTTCACCAGCAGGTCCACCGGCCCCACGTTGCCCAGCGCCCGCGCCGTGGCCTCCCAGTCGCCCAGATCCACGCACACGGGCTCGATGCCAGGGCACTGTGGAGGGCAGTGGCTGGTGGAGGGCACACGGCTCGATGCCAGGGCACTGTGGGCGGGCAGTGGCTGGTGGAGGGACACGGCTCGATGCCAGGGCACTGTGGGGGGCAGTGGCTGGTGGAGGGACACGGGGAGCTCTGAGGGCTTGGGTGGCACAGTTGCCCACCTCCTTGCCTAGGCTGACCAGGTCTGAGTCGGTCCGGCTCACGGCCACCACGCGGGCTCCAGAGGCGTGCAGGGCCTTCACAGTGTCCCGGCCGATTCCTGCAGGCACCTCGGGCACAGGACCCATGCAGGTCAAGGTTGGGGCAGAGGGGCTGCCCCCGGAAGAGGCGGTCCAGGAAAGGTGGGGGCCCAGGAGAACTGGGGGCCAAGGAGGGGTGGGGTGCCAGGAGAAGTGGAGATTGAGGAACAGGTGGGAGCCCAGAGTCAGGGGAGGGTCCCGGGATTGGAGGTCTAGGACAGGACGCAGCTTGGGGGCTGAGGAAGAGCTGCTGTGGGCCTCCCTGGGACCCAGGCCAGCCCACCCTCTTGGGTGGACCAGAAAGGGCTGGTGCTGCATACCAAAGATGGGGTGCCATGCTCTCGGACAGGGTGGGTGGTCTTCCTCACTCCCCCACACCAGCCCCACCCGCACCCCTGCCCCTGCCTACCCGGTACCTGGGCACCCACCTTTCCCTGCTCCGGTCACCAGGGCCCGCAGGCCACTGAAGTTCAGCTGCATTTTCAGAGCGAGTGGGAACGGGCTGGAGGACATGCTGGCTTTATACTGCTGGGCTGGCATGGCCATGGGAGCAGGGCAGGGCAGGGCAGGGCACTTCTACTCCGCTCCCTCCCACGAATGCTGGGGGCCGAGGCAGCCTCCTCCCCTGACCCATGAGGTGCTGGTCAGAACCGCGTCCAGATTTTGGCCACGAAATCAATACTGCAGTTACAGTGTGTGTGTGTCCACGTGTACAGCAGTGTGGCATGCATGTAGGCGAGTGTGTGTGTGTGTGTGTACAGGTGTATACATGTGCACTCTGTGGATGCCAGTGTGTGTGTGCATATGTACTCGTGTCTGTCTCTTTTGTGTGGGTACATGTATTTGTATATACGTGTGTGGGCTTATGTGTTCATGTATTTGTGTGGATGTGTGTGCAGGTGTGGGTGTGTCTGTGGACGTGCATGTGAGTGCCTTTGTGTGAGTGTTCACAACCAGTTGTGCAGCAGGTGGGTGTACGTGTACATACGTGTGCATGTGCTTCCGTGCATGCATGTGTCTCTGTTCCTGCCCACAGTCGCCATCCAGCAGCTCTGCCTTGACCAGAAGCGTGGGCCAAGTTCCTGGTCAGGCCAGCAGGGCAGGGTCTGGGGTCATTGTGCCCAGCTTGGCCATCTCCACTGGAGGCCATTGACTGAGCATCACCAGAGACTGCATGTCCCTCAGGCCACCAGCACCTCCCCTTCCACCCGGCATACCCACCTTCCCCTGGACCCATTTCCTTCTATAATCAAAATCCTGACCTCTTACCCCACCCTCTCCCTCTCCCTCCCTGCCCCCCACCAGTTGTAGGCCACTAAAGCTCAGTTTTGAAATAGTTAGACTTTGTGACTTCAATGCCAGTATCTGTTGCTTGAACTTGTGGCTTAACATTGTAGACGCAATAAAGAATAGAGACTTGAGGCGTGACCCCCTCGAAGAAGGAAAAGAAAAAAGGAATAGAAACTTTTTCTCAGTCCTCAGAAATCAGGATGTTTTCAAGAATGTTTAACTTGGCAGGACATAGAGGTTGTTGATGTGCACACCTGCTTAGTGGTGAGAGGACATGGCCCTGAGTTGTTTCTGGATTGTTAGAAGCAAGGGGTGCTGAGCCCTGGCGGCACTATGGTGGTGTGCGGGACTGCCGCCCACAGGGTTGGTTGGCAGTTCAAATCCAGCAGCAACTTTCCAGAAGCAAGGCTGGGCTTCCTACTCCCATCAGGGCAGTGATGCGAAAAAAAAAGAAAAAGGGGAAAAAAACAAGGTGTGAAATAAACGCGGGGTTTCAGTATTCACTGTTGCCCTGCCAATGTCTTTCTTCTCGTCTTTCTTTTCCTAATCCTCACTCCCCCTTTAAGGTCTGCACGACTTGTCGACTGGCACCGACAGAATGATGCCCAAACAGGGACCCGAACACGAGGGTGGGGGGATCAGGTGAAGGACACCGCAGATTACAAGAAGGGTGCACAAAGAGATTGGTGATGCGGTGAGTAACCAATGGGAGAAATATGGGGCACGTACATAGCAAAAGGAATTTTGTATAAGTGCTTCAAGATATGTTAAAGGCTGGAGGAACAAAAGCGAGTTGTCAAAGATGAGAAAAAATTTAAAATTTTGTAATTAAAGTGTGTCCTTGGTTCCCTGAGGATGGGACTATAAATATGGAAACATGGTTATAAGTAGGGTAATGATTAAAAGATTATTATGCAAGAAATGGACCTAGGGCTGAGCCCCGGTGGCGTAGTGGTTGTGCGCGGGACTGCGGCCCACTGGGATGGAGGTTCAATTCCAGCTCCACGGAGCAAAGGCTGAGCCTCCTACTCCCACCACCAGAGGGCAGTGATGCCCCCCACCAAAAATAAATAAATAAATAAATAAAAGGTTTCTCCGTTATGGGCATCCCTAATATCAGTAAGACAGATAGTGGATCTGGACATGTCAGTAAGGCCTTTAGCACTTCTTGTGCGAAATTGAACATTTTACATAAGACAGGCATTCTTTACAATCCTCAAGGACAAGGTATTGTGGAAAGAACTCACATGTCATTAAAATCTCAAATTCTAAAAATAAAAGGGGGAGCTATATCCCCGTTCTCCAGCCGGTGCTAATATGGGGCCGAGGGCGTGCTTGTATTTTTCCGCAGGATGCAGCTGGGCGCGCTGGTGGCCAGACGGCTGGTCTGAAGGCAGTGAGCGCTCACCACGATGGCTTACAGCCAATTACGGTCGACCTAGTTGTCTGCACCCCCTCACTACTGCACTTGAAGCGAGGGGCCCAGGGCGACGTCAGCCGCTCCGCTGTCTTTTTCTCCGTGTGGACTACAGACTCGAAGGAGCAATAAAACTGCATTGTGGAGATGGTATAACGTTGCAGAAAAGAGACAGATCATCCAGTGGTCCGGCAGCCGAGAGCCTTCTCAACAAAATACTGCCGAATGGGAGAAGGGGCTGTCTGCGGACCTTGGTGGTCAGACTCGGGCTTTCCACAAAGTCATGGGTGGAAAACAGGAGCTGCTTCAGGGGAAGTGAAGCTTACGGGCCCTTCCTCTGCCCCACAGGGAAATGGTGCTGCCTGCGTCTCATCGCCTTAGTACTTGTGACAGGAAATATCACCATGGATCATGATAACAATAAGTTTAACATGTCACGTGGTGACTGTGATTTATCTAACTGTATTACCTGCACCCCTGAAGGTATTGCTATTGCCGTTCTGTATCAGCCTTCTTTTGTCATGTTGCAGAGAATATTACTGGACCTTGGTATTCAGAAAGAGGATTACAAGTAGGAGAAGAGATTGAACAAGCATTAATTAGACCTAAGCGCTTTGTGGGATTGCTTATAGCGGAAATTCTAGCTGTAATTAGTATAATTGCCACTGCTACTACTGCCGCTGTAGCATTTTCACAAAGTATACAAACTGCTCCTTTTGTAAATGAATTAGCTAAAAATGTCACCAAGGTGATGGGTACTCAAGAAGACAAAGTTGGAACAAAAGGTAAATGCTCTTTGTGACATGGCTTTATATTTAGGGAATGAAACACAGGACTTAAAGTCGAATCTCATTCACAGTGCCATGCTGAATACTCTTTTTTTTTTTTTGCATCATTGCCCTCTGATGGTCGTGGGAGCTACACAGCCTTGCTGCTGCTGGATTTGAACTGCCAAGCCAGTGGGCAGTAGTCCCGCACTCAACCACTACGCCACCGGGGCTCAGCCGCTGAATACTCTTGGATTTGTGTTACACCCACACAGTAGAACAACAGCCAACAGAGTTGGGATAAGGAAAAGAAGCATCTTCAAGGTATTTGGCATAATGCTAACGGTTCTTCAGACTGAGTACAACTCCATCAGGAAACACAAGCTATGAAGGATGCCAAGCCTCTTGACTTTGCTGCAGCCAAAGCTGCAGAGAAAGGGCTTCAACATTTTCGAGATGCCTTCCCTTCTTTGGGAAATTTTGGAGGTATACGTCACATGCTTATGTCTTTAGTCAGCGCAGGAGTGTGTATATTATCGATCTTCTGCATCCTTCCTATGATACTGCGCAGTCATGACCGAGTTGTTGGTCTTAGGCACTAAATTGCATGAAGTTCATAAATGCACTTCATGCATTCATGCATTTATGAACTCCTCCCTGCCCCCTGCGGGGGTGTAAGGCAGAGATTGGATCGTCAAAGATGGGTAAGAATGAGTCCGAATCTCTCAACCTAAGACAGGTCATGGCCGCCTGGAGGGCTGTGGCTGATGACGGGTAAGAGGGGGTTTGGGTCTTGACAACCTAAGACAGGCACGATCATCTGCCGGCGTTCTGCGTGTGAACGCCTTGTATAAATAAAAAGGGGGGAGATGCTGTAGGCCACTAAAGCTCGGTTTTGAAATAGTTAGACTTTGTGACTTCCATGCCAGTATCTGTTGCTTGACTTTGCGGTTTAACATTGTAGGCACGACAGAGACTTTTTCTCGGTCCTGAGAAATCAGAATGTTTTCAAGGATGTATAACATGGCAGGACGTAGAAGTTGTTGATGTGCACACCTGCTTAATTGTGAGATAACATGGCCCTGAGTGGTTTCTGGATTGTTAGAAGCAAGGGGGCGCTGAGCCCCGGTGGCGTAGCGGGTGTGCGCGGGACTGCGGCCCACTGGGACGGAGGTTCAATTCCAGCAGTGGGGCTGGCCTCCTACTCCCACCACCGGAGAGCAGTGATGCCCCCCCCCCAAAAAAAAAAAGAAGCAAGGGGTAAAATAAACTCGGGGCTTCAGTATTCACTGTTGTCCCCCAGATGTCTTTCTTATCTTCTTTTTTCCCCAATCGTCACTCCCCCTGCAGGACTGCTGGACTTGTCCCCTGGCACCGACACCCACCCCACCCCCAGCTCCAACTGCTGTGTTCCTGTGGACTGAGAAGCTCACACTGGGCTCGCCCCAGCCCCTCTGTGTCTCCTGCAGCAAGCGCAGAGGGGCGAGGGTGTTGCTCTCTGACTTCTACCTGTCTCGGGCGCCCCCCGCCAGGCCAGGATGAGCTCCTCCTCCTCTGCCGCCCAGCGCCCTCTCTAGACCCTGGATCCAGGCTAGCTCTTGTTGGGGCTTGGGGCGCCAGGCCGGGCCCCATGCACACACACTCTGGTGAGCTCAGCGCCTGCACGCCACTGGGAGGGGGAGAGGAGTGGCAGCTGACTGGTGCCTGAGACCGGGCCTGTGTGTGTGTGTGTGTGTGTGTGTGTGTGTGTGTTGCACGTGGGTGTGGGTGGGAAGAGCAGGGCTCAGTGGGGGCCGCTAAGCTGCTGGGGCTCTTTCTCATGTTTCCCTTCATTGTCTGTTGGGAGGAGACCCTGGATCTGCCTTTCCTGCTCTGAGGGTGGGGAGGTCCCTGAGGACGCGTCTGAAACTGGACCCAAGGCCTCACGAGGCTGCCTGCATACAGGGATGTGACCCCCTGGCACTCTGGGTGAAGGAGACTGCCCGCTCTCCACACTGGATGCCATGGCTCCCCGCTCCTGTTTGCAGGGACACGCATGCCAGGCACACGGGGGACGTGTGCTTACCCAGGGACGTGTGGGGAGGTGCCTATTGGCACCAAGTGGGACAAGGACACACAGTGGGCACAGGCACACACGGGACACAGGACACCTATTTACAGAGGAACACAGACATGTATACTTAGACCCGCAGCCACGCGTGCACACCGACACGCGTGTTTACGCAGGAGCAGATGGGGACATGGGCCCACGAGTGCACAGACACATAGGGACATATGCGTGTTTACACAGGCACCTGTGTGTGCATGGACACAGACTGCACTCTGCCCAGCACCCATGCATCTGTCCTGGTCCACGCTGCTGACTTTGGGGAGATGGCGGGGGGTGGGAGTGTCCAAACGCCTCTCACCATGAGGGTTGGGGACACAGGAGATCCCCTACCGATCCCAGGCTCCAGGTCCTCAAGGCTCCTGCCCTCTGAGCAGGTGGACTGAGGTGGGGAGGGGGAACAGAACTCGGCCTGGGGAACGTGGGTCGAGAGACCTGAGCCCGTGGGAGCTGAAAGGTGATGCCAGGATCAGCAGGAGGTGGACTGAGGGGGCGGGGGCAGAGCTTGGCCTGGGGAACGTGGGTCGGGAGACTTGAGCCCATGGGAGCTGAAAGGTGATACCAGGATCGGACCAGCTGGGGCAGGCATGCTTCCTCATGGATGGCTGCCCTTCCCGCCCGGTGGCCTGGCTTGGGAGGGCTCTGGGCTCCTCCACAGAGGCTGACCAGGCCCGGCTTCCTGAAGAGGCCCTGCCAGCTGCCCCGTGGTGCTCCACTTGAATGGCCGGGGTCTCCTGCTTTGAGGGGAGACGTGGGAAGAGACAGGCAGCTGGTGCTGAGCGGAGGCTGGGTCCCTTTGGACAGCCATGGGGTGGTGTTCACAGACGCAGTCCCTGCCGTGGGGTCCGGCTGCCCCAGGGTCACTTTCCTAGGAGTCAGGCAGCGGGAGAACACGGACATTGAGCGGTGGGGCATGGGTCAGAGGGCGAGGTGGGACCATGTGTGTGCGCAGGGTTCCTGCCCCAGCCTGGCACCCACGGTAGGGAGGGGGGGTAGGCTTCAGGGGCCCACGGCAATGCCACACCCTAAAGCAAGTGGACCATCCTGTCCCAGGACCTGCCTTTCCAGCAGCTGACAGCCACAAGTTAGAAAGCTGAGTGTCCCTCACCCGTCAGCTGCGCCTTCCTGGGGTCCGGCCTTGTCCCAGGTGGGAGGGGATGCAGGGGATAGGACCCTGTCCCAGTTCACTGTTCCGACTTTCTATGCGCCGTGGGCCTATCTGCATTAGTTTTTAAAAAGTGACTATGGGGGCTGAGCCCCGCTGGCGTAGTGGTTGTGCGCAGGACTGCGGCCCACTGGGATGGAGGTTTGATTCCAGCTCCACGGAGCAAAGGCTGGGCCTCCTACTCCCACCACCTGAGGGCAGTGATGCCCCCCCCCCCCAAAAAAAAATGACTGTGAAAACACAGACCCTCTGTCACATGGGGCCCCTTGGATTGGCTCTGCCTGGTCCCAGCCGGCTGACCAGGCCTGCACGCCCTCCACAAGCGTCCTCGAGCGGCTGCCGAGACCCTCCCCACGCAGCTGGGCCGCCGACCTCCCACAGCAGCGGGCCTGACGTCTATCTACTCTTGTGGTTGCTTGTTCACGGGACCCCAATATTCTGGGTCCCTCGAAGGCTTCTCGCGTGCCTAAATTCAGCCAGTCCCCTGCTGGGCCCTGGCCCTGGTGCCTCCCACTGCTCCCCTGGCTTTTGTCACAGCTGTCAAGGCTGGCCTCCCTCTTGGCCGGTGCACATGATGTGTGCATGTATTCACAGGGCAGCCAGCCATCCTTTCACGAGAATCACCGCCCAGTATTACCTCCTGCTCAGGGACTTGCCGTGGTCTCCTATGAGAGGCTGCTTGCCTGTCTGTCTGAAAGCACCCCTGGAAGGCCCACCAGCTCGGTGCATGGGTGCAGAACCCCAGGCTGACGGGGCGTGCGTCTCCCCGAGGCAGTTTCTGAGTAAAAGCCCTGTGCTTTCTTGGGTTATGCTGTGTGTCCTGCCCACTGCTCCCCCACCCCCATCCCGTTTCAGGGTTTTTCACTCCCTAATGCTTGGAGCAGTGGGGCCCTGCTGAGCCTCTCAGCCTCGCTCCGGTGTGAGCTACACAATTCTGGGCACCCACGAGGCTGATGTCCACTACTGCAGGGGCCTGCCAACCAGTGGCCACGGCTGTGCCCCCCCCAAAAAAAAGTCTGTCTCAATGGGGGCAGCTCCCTGTCTCGGGCTGGCTCATTCCCTGGGCAGCCGTCCCTGCCCCTCTACAATCACAGGTGCTGAGGGCAGTGTCCAAACGTCCTGGTCAGAAACTCTTCCAGTGAGGTGTGGCATTCCCTCAGTCCCACCCCCTCGCCAGCCCCAGCCTGCTGGGCTTTTAATCCTGGGCTGGGCCTCTCTGCCTGGGGAGGCTGAGGTCAGCTGAGGGACAGAGGGCTGGGCCAAAGATTGCAGGACACACACCCTCCCCAGGCTGGGCCAGAGCGGACCATGTCGTGGACACTAGGGCCCAGTGGTGGGAGCCCCCCAGCTCTCAGCCCCTGCACTCACTCCTGCCATAGGTGGGGGTGGGGGGGAGGGGGTGCTGTCGAGTGGGAGAGCCAGTTACTGCTGCACTCAGAGTTTATTGGGCAGGAATCCGGGCAGCCGGGGTGGAGTGGGCAGCCTGGCAGCAGGGGTGGTGTGGCTGCCCCCGTCCCGCAGCAGTCAGCCACAGGGCAGGTGGTCTCGTTGAGGCTGGGGAGCTGGGGCAGAGGGGTGGGGGGGCAGCCTCCCAGGAGGATGCCGCAGGCCTCGGTCTGCTCCGGCCCAGCAGGTGCGAGAAGACACAGCTGAGCCAGGTGCTGAGCCCCCTGGTGGCCGGATGGGTGAGGGCACCCTAGGTCAGGTGATGCCACTCAGGGCACAGGAGCCCTGCTGCAGGCGTGATGAGGAGCTCCAGCTCTGGCCCGCTGGCTGGGGCGGCACCAGCCTGTCAAAGGGCAGGCAGGCCCCGCCAGGGGGCGCTCAGCCCTGCTTCTGTGGGGGGCACCAGGCTGTGTCTGGGTAGAGGAGGCAGTGCAGGGACTGGAACCTGGGAAGTCAAGAGGCGGGGGTCAGTTGTGGAGAGGGGCTGGCCTGAGCTCCTGCCGGCCTGCACCCAGACACCTACTCACCGTGTGGGGTCCTGCTGCGGGCTGAAGCCTCCGGCCACGTTCACCACGTTGTAAGGGTTTTCCGGACCCCCGTAGCTCAAGGTGACCTGAGGTGGGCAGGGGAGGAGGGTGAGGAGAGGGAGCTGCTGGGCTCCCAGGAGTCCTGCTGGAGAGGAGCCCGTGTGGGCCCGGCCGCGGGGACAGGGTGGAAGGCAGGGGTGGCCGGCACGGGAGGAGGTGGGGCCGCGCGGAAGACAGCAAGAGGGGGAGGCGCGGCGGGGCGCTAGGGGCGTGGCTGAGCGGGCAGGGCGGGGCAAAGCGGAGGTGCTGGGCGGGGCGCAGCAGGAGGGGCCGAATGACAGGCGTGGTAGAGCCAGGGGGCGTGGCGGAGGGGGCGTGGCAAAGGAGCCGCTTTGCGAGGCTGAGCAGGGGTGTGGCAGAACGGAAGGTAAGGTTGGAATGCGCGGGGCGGGGCAGAGGGCGTGGTTGAGTGCCGGGGCCCGGAAGGCAGCCTACCTGCCGGAGCACCGCGTCGGGCGGCAGCCGCGGCAGGTTCTCCAGGTGCGAGTGGAAGAGCGGGCTGTGCAGCAGGCGCGCGCCCAGCAGCCCCTCGACGATGTAGCCCACCGTACAGTCATCCGGCAGCCGCACCCTCTCGGCCGTGCTCATGAAGCTGCCCAGGCTGGAGAGGGCGCTGGTCAGCGGGGCCGCGCCCGCCCCACGCAGCCCGCCCGAGGCCCCACAGCCCACTCACCTCGCCCACGGGCTCATCTTGAGAGCCAGGCCTCTGCTCAGGCAGAACCCGGCCCCACCCGTGGCAAACCAGAACTTGACCGTGGTCACCTGTGTGTGGGGGGAGGAGCCAGGGTCAGCGGTGCCTAGCCGGCTCTCACCGCGCGACAGCCCCCAGCCCCCCTGATGCCGCCCCATCGTGGTGTGGAGGGTGCCAGGCCTGGCCCAGGGACTCACAGTGCTGCCGCCCGGGGCCCTCTCGGTGGCCTCAATGGGGTGGTCCAGGCTGGGCCGCCCCAGGTAGATGTCCCGGCTGGGTGAGAAGGAGGCCAGCAGCTGCAGCAGCACGCCGGGGTTCACGTAGTTGTCATCGTCCACGTGACAGAACCACCTGGTCCACAGGGCTGGCCAGTGAGCACCCCGTCCTCCGCTGACCCAGGACACCCCCTTCCCCCCTGGACCTGGCACGGCCAGCCCCTCTGCCCAGGGCGACCCCAGTATCACAGGCTTGGAGTCCTCCCCTGCACCCTGGTCACCCCCATGGCCCGGGGGAGCGGGCAGCGGAGAGCATGTGGGGACACACGGCCCTGGGCGTACTTGCGGCCGGACTCGATGAACTTGTCGTATTCCACGGACATCTTGCAACAGAGGGCCTGGCGGGTGTGCACGGCCGAGCAGTTGGTGTTGATGATGTGGGTACCTGCCCAGGATGTGGGAGGCCGGGGTCAAGCGCAGCCCTGGCCAGCCCTTCCTCCCCAGCGAGGTCTTCGGTGCACGCCGGCGGGGTCCGCATGAACGGAATGCCACTGGGAAACACGCCTGAGGGGAGCCTCGGCCCCTGTCCATCAGGGGCTGCCCTGGGAGGCCCAGCAGAGTCCGCTGGGCGGCAAGCAGGGGTTGGGGCGCGGGGGCAGGGCTGGGAGACACTCACCAGCCTGGAGTCGCAGCTCAGGGTCGTCGCCATCGGTGAAGATGAAGGTCTGTGGGGAGACCACCGTGTGAGTGTGCGCGACCCCTGCGACGGGGCGCGGTGCCCGCTGCCGGCCCGCCGTCTTGGGTGGCAGCGGGGCGCTGGGCCAGCTTTCCCCGGTGCTTGCTAAGAGCCCGGGCCCCCCAAGGTTGGCTCTGGGGGCTCGTGGCCTAGCAGAGCCCCTGCGAGGCGAGTGCGGGGTGCGGGGAGACGGACGGCGGGCGTCAGGCCGACCTGCGGGCGGGCCCGGGAGATCCAGGTGCGCAGCAGCAGCCCCAGGCGCGGCCCGTGGTTCTTCAGGGTGGTCTTGACGGCGATGAAGACGTCGTCGGGCCGCAGGGCGGGGGCGGCGGCCGGGGCGCGGGGGGCGGCGGGGGCCGGCGTGGGCAGGGCCGGGCCCGGCAGGCGCGGCAGCGGCAGCGGCAGCAGCAGCAGCGCGGCCAGGGCCGCCGAGAGCGCGAGGCAGGCCCTGCATGGCGCCCCCCGCACGCGGCTCATGCGGCTGCCCGCGACCCCCCGGCGCCGCTCGCGGCCGCCGGCCCGGCCCGAGCCGCCGGCGAGCGCGCGCGGGGGCCCCTTTAAAAGGCGCCCGAGCGCCGCGACCCGGAAGCGACTGCCCGGGCAACCCGGAAGCGAACGGCGCCGCCGCGGCGGGGTGGGTGGAAGATGCCGCTGCCGGTCCAGGTGTTCAACCTGCAGGTAACGCGCCGCAGGCCGCCCGCGTCCCCGCCGCCGCCTGCCGCCTCCGCGCGGGCCGAGCGAGGGCGGGCGCCGGGCCGGGGCGAAGCCCGCGCGCGCCCCCCAGCGCGGTCGGAGCCCGGCGGCGCGGGGCGCGCTCGCGGCCGCCCGGGCCCAGTGTCCACTGCGCCGCCCGCCGCGCTGCCGGGAGGCCCGGCGGGTGCGGCCCGCGCGCCCCGCGCCCGCCGTTAGCGCTGGGTCCCAGACGGCGCCGCGGCCCGGCCGTGCGCGCCAACGCTTCCGCCCCCAGCAGCCGGCCGGCTCGGCGTCGGGGCCGGGGTGCAGAGTCGGGCCGGCATGCGGGAGAGCCCGGCGCCCAGCTCGGCCTCCTCGTCAGCGACCGAGCTGGACGGCGCCCCTCCCGGCGGTAGGGCCGACCTGGGCCGGCCGGCCACGGCCGGGGACTTCAGCCTGAGCGCCAGCCTGTCGGCCTGTACGCTGCTCCACGAGGTACCTTCCAGGAGAGGGGCTCGCCGCCCCTCAGCCCGCCGACGCCCGCGCCGCGCCGCGCCGCAGCCGTGCAGGGAGCGCAGCGGCCAGCCCCGCGGGCCCCGCGGGCCGCCGTGTGCCTGTGGCCCAGCTGCAGCCGCGCCGCCGGGCCCGGCCCCGGGATCGCTGGCGCTGGCCCGAGGCTGCGCCCGGGGGCAGGGCCTGCAGGTGCTCTGTACGGTTGGGCTTGGTGCGACCGCGGCAGGACAGCGTCTGGGACCGGCCTCGGGGGCCCAGCTGTGCCCTGGGGGACCTGAGTGGGGAGCGGGTGAGGGTCTGGGCCGCCTTCCCGGGCCTCTCTGCAGGGAGGCCTCAAGGTGCCTGTGTTGCAGGGGGCGGTGGAGCCTATGCAGATTGATGTGGACCCCCAGGAAGACCCCCAGAACGCCTCTGACGTCAGCTACGTGGTGGAGAATCCCAGCCTGGTAAGGAGCCTTGGGCGCCTGGGTGAGTCTCAGGTGGGAGCCCCAGGCCTCGCACCTCCGCTGGCAGACCCAGCCACGTGCTCACACATGCATGCACACACCACCCCCTGCTCCCCCACCTCACCCCCGCCCATCTCAGTAGCCTCCGTCTAGCTGGCTGTCTTGAGGACCAGGGTGGGCCCAGGTCCTACTTGGGGCCCGGCCTGAGCCCCGCACACCTGCCTGTCCAGGACCTAGAGCAGTATGCAGCCAGCTACAGCGGCCTGATGCGCATCGAGCGGCTGCAGTTCATCGCCGACCACTGCCCCCCACTGCGGGTGGAGGCCTTGAAGATGGCCCTGTCCTTCGTGCAGAGAACTTTCAACGTGGACATGTACGAGGAGGTCCATCGCAAGCTCTCTGAGGCCACCAGGTGAGCAGGTGGGGGGGAACAGGCGCCCACCCCCTCTCCACCCCACCGGGAGGTGCCAAGTGTCAGTGTCCCGGTCAGGGTGCCCTCCAGGTGGGGTGGAGGGTCGGTGTGACTAGGAACTCCTCCCCGCCCTCAGAGAGCTGCAGCACGCCCCCGATACCATCCCCGAGAGTGGGGTGGAGCCACCGCCCCTGGACACGGCCTGGGTGGAGGCCACTCGCAAGAAGGCACTGCTGAAGCTGGAGAAGCTGGACACAGACCTGAAGAACTACAAGGGCAACTCCATAAAGGAGAGCATCAGGTACCATCGGGGCCCGGCGGGGGGGTGTGCTGCCGCCGCCACCCCCCCCACCCCCCTCTTACCCTGTGGGGCGGGCTGGCTGCAGGCGTGGCCACGACGACCTAGGCGACCACTACCTGGACTGCGGGGACCTCAGCAACGCCCTCAAGTGCTACTCTCGAGCCCGAGACTACTGCACCAGTGCAAAGCACGTCATTAACATGTGCCTGAACGTCATCAAGGTGTGCCACCCCACAGACAGGGGGTCCGGTGGGAGGGGCCCCGCCTGGGCGGGGCTCAGCTGGCAACTCTGTCGGGCAGGTCAGTGTCTACCTGCAGAACTGGTCTCACGTGCTGAGCTACGTCAGTAAGGCCGAGTCCACCCCCGAGATCGCGGAGGTAAGGGCCGGGGTCTCTGCCCAGATGTGTGGAGGGGGTGGAGAGGCAGGGCAAGGGCGCCCCGACTCACTCACTCCCTCCCTCCCTCCCTCCCTCCCTCCCTCCTTCCTTCCTGTGCGTGGCCTTGCTCTGCAGCAGCGGGGAGAGAGGGACAGCCAGACCCAGGCCATCCTTACCAAGCTCAAGTGTGCTGCAGGTGAGGGTGCAGGCCGCCCTGCCCACACCTCCCTCGGTCACATGGTGGCGCTGTTTCTCGTGATTCCCCCTGTCCCCAAGGTGGAGGCCAGCCCGCGTGCCGTGTTTGTGGGGTTGAGCGTGCCTGTCTTTGACTCTGCGGCCTCACCGCGGCTCTGCCGGCCCTCTGCCCCCAGGCCTGGCCGAGCTGGCTGCCCGCAAGTACAAGCAGGCCGCCAAGTGCTTCCTGCTGGCCTCCTTTGACCACTGTGATTTCCCTGAGGTAAGGCGCTGGCGGTGGGCCCTGGAGGCCGGGCTGGTTGTCTACCCTGGCCTGGCTGGACCCCAGGCATCATCCCCGCGGGCCCCCACCCTCTCGTCCTCAGCTGCTGTCTCCCAGCAACGTGGCTGTCTACGGGGGCCTGTGCGCCTTGGCCACCTTTGACCGCCAGGAGCTGCAGCGTAACGTCATCGCTAGCAGGTTGGGGCGGGGGGACTGCACTGGGCAGGGGGAGCACTGCATTGGGGGAGGGGGGGCACTGTGGGGCCTATACTGAGAACTCTGGCCCTGCAGCTCCTTCAAGCTGTTCCTGGAGCTGGAGCCCCAGGTCCGAGACATCATCTTCAAGTTCTACGAGTCCAAGTACGCCTCGTGCCTCAAGATGTTGGACGAGATGAAGGTGAGGGGACCGGTTAGAGGAGGGTTGGTCTGCCCCAGGGGCCCCTGCAGCAGGCCCCCCTGACCAGGCTTGCACCCCAGGACAACCTGCTACTGGACATGTACCTGGCCCCCCACGTCAGGACCCTGTACACCCAGATCCGGAACCGAGCCCTCATCCAGGTAGGCGCTGGGGATGGGACGCACAGCAAGCGGTGCGGGCGGGCCTCGGTGCGCAGGGGCCACAGCTGTGTGTGCCCATCCCCACAGTATTTCAGCCCCTATGTGTCTGCGGACATGCGCAAGATGGCCACTGCCTTCAACACCACAGTGGCCGCGCTGGAGGACGAGCTGACCCAGCTGATCCTGGAAGGGCTCATCAATGCCCGGATCGACTCCCACAGCAAGGTGCGCCCGGCTCGGGGAAGGGGGTGGGTGGGCTGGGGGAGGGGGGGGGGGGCCCTCCTGCTGAGCCCGCGGTCCCGCAGATCCTGCATGCTCGCGATGTGGACCAGCGAAGCACCACCTTCGAAAAGTCCCTGCTGATGGGCAAGGAGTTCCAGCGCCGCGCCAAGGCCATGATCCTGCGCGCCGCTGTGCTGCGCAACCAGATCCACGTCAAGGTGGGCGGGGCCGGGGCTGGGGGCGGGGCCGGTGGGCGGGACCAGGGGCTGAGCCCGGCCCACGACCCTCCTACCTGCCCACAGTCCCCTCCACGCGAAGGGAGCCAGGGGGAGTTGACGCCAGCCAACAGCCAGTCCCGGATGAGCTCCAATATGTGAAGCTACCTGCCCGCCCACCGCTGGACCCTGCGCCTGGTGCCGCTCCATTGTTCCTTTCAGCCCATTAAAGAGCCCACTAGAGACATGACCCGGCCCCGCCCCTGACTGCTGCCCTCGGTGGGGGTCTAGCCAGGCCAGTGGGGGGGGCTGGCCTCGGAGGCAGGAACGGGCACACACATAGCACTGGCAGTCTTTATTGTTCCCATCCAGCACGCTGGGGCGGGCTGGCCCCTGGTGGGGGCTGTGGCCAGCTTGCCTGGTTCAATAGCAGGAGGTCCCTGAGTAAAGGCGTGTGCTCGAGGGCTGTGTCCAGGCACCAGCCGGCCTCAGGCCACACCACTGCTCACAACCTGGGAGCAGCTGCCCAGCTCCCCAGGCCCCGGCGGGGGTGGGTCCTGCAGCTTGGACGGGTCACTCTTCCAGGCCAGGGACTTCTCCAATTTGGTCTTGAATAGCAGCCCGTGACCTTGGGGGTGGGGGAGATGGGACATGCTTGGCTCTGCCCTGGAGCCCTGGCTCCAGCCCATCCACCCATCCAGGAGCTGACCCGGTCAGTGTCCCCAGAAGTCAGGCGGTTCACCTAGCACCTCACCTGGGCAGTCGGCCAGCGCTTTGAAGGCGCTCTTCTTACAGCAGCCCCGGCACAGGCTGAACACGCACCTGTTGCCCTGGACACAGAGAGACTTTAGGTGGCACTGTGACCATGGCAGGAGGGGCTGCCTGCAGAGGGGTGGCTGGGGCAGCCGGGGGGCCATCTGCCTCCAGGAGCCAGGTGATGGACCAGGCCACTCTCAGCTCGGACAGCTGTGGCCCAGAGGCAGCCACTCACCTTGGGGTTTCCACATTGGTCGCACTTGGCGTACTTTGCTGTGGGAAGAAGAGGGTTTGGGTGGAGCCAGGCCTCCCCACTGGCCGTTCTGGGCGCCCGCCCTCCTGACGGGCCAGGTGTACAGCCATGATGGCTCAGGAAGATCACGGGGCCCCATGGGTGAGGGCCACATGGTAACCAAGCTGAGGCTAGCAGCACCCCGGGGCTGGCCTTGCCCACCCCTTCCCTGGGCACCTACGCTTGAGGGAGGGGTCAAAGGTCTTGTGGGGGTTCCTCAACTTCTTCTTCTGCTGCTTCTTGGACAGCAGCTCAGGGCGGCCCCCTGCCTCCTCCTCCTCTTCCAGGGCCCTTTTGCTGCGCGCCCCACTGGGCTCCCTGCTCCCTTCCCTGGGCCTGGAGGGAGGGAAGCAGGGATGCCGGCAAGGCGCTTGGACCCAGTCAGGTATTGGGGGAGAGGCCGGGGGGTCCCGGCTGGAGAGAAAGGGCCCAAGGACGCTCAGGCCACCCTCCCGCTCCCAAGGACCAATCCACCCCATGGGAGGGCTGATACAGTGTTCCCAAAGTCAAGCCGGCAACTTCCTGCAAGTTCCAGATGTCAAGGCCAGCATCCTGGGCTGGGGACTCAGGGTGGGCAGGACAGTCCTGTCAGGTGACCCTTATGAGGGGCCTGGTCCTAGCAGCCAGGGGTCCCAGCGGAGGGCTCACCCCGAACGGACGTATGGCTGGCAGACCCAGTGGAAAAGAGGCAGACCGTCCGTGGGCTTCTCCCCCTCCTGCTTGGCCATGTCCTCCTGTGAGGATCCAGAGGCCCTCTGTCAGTCAGAGGCCTGGGGAGTACTGCCCCGCCCCACCCTGCCCAGTAGTACATGCCTGGCACCGCAGCCTCAGTGCCCGGCTGACCGCAGCTGCATCCTCCAGGGTCTTCGCCTTGGCCAGCTCCTCCCGGAGCTGCTGGTGCACCTGCAGCCTGGGACAGACTCACGTGGGGCCCCTGGTGCCCGGGCCACCCTCCCTCCTCCCGGGGCCTCCACCGGCGGCCGGGGCGCTGGGGCTGGACTCACGTGTGGTGCCACAGCTTGAAGAGGTGGGCGCGGACGTAGGAGAGAGGGCAGGGGTGCTGGCGCACCAGCTCCAGGTACTCCTCGGCCAGCTCCCACACGGCAGGGCTGCGGCCCTCAAACAGCGCAGGGTTGTGCAGGTTGCCCTCTGTGCAAGTGGAGTGCAGACCACCCGGTCATCCCCACCCACCTGGGCCCGAGACCCCCCCATCACCCCTCACCTGCACCCTCAAGCCCCCGGGGCTCCCACCTGCGCTCATGACGCCCTGGGCCCCGGTGTCCTGCAGGCAGCGCTCCACGTCCCTCAGACACTGGATGTTCCCGTTGGCGAACACGGGGATGCTCACGGCCTTCCTGTGGGGCCGGCAGCTCAGGGCCCCTCCCCGCTGCAGCACCCCGCCAGCCCCACCCCGAGACGCACCACTCAGATGTGCTACGGGGAGGCTCAGGCCCCACCCTCCCTGCCCGACAGCCCCTCTGGACATGGGCCCCCACTCACCGCACCGCCCGTATGTGGTCCCAGGAGGCCGGACCCGGCAGGGGGCCCTTCTGCTCCTTAGTGCGCCCATGCACTGTCAACAACTGGCACAGGATGCGGGCCCAGGTCAGTGCCCTCCCCCATGGCAGGATGCCACCCCCAACGCAGCAGGGACCACGCGGCAGCCCGCCCAGGCCACCTGGCAGCCGGCTTTCTCCAGCATCTGAGCGTAGCGCACTGTCTTGTCAATGTCCGGGAAGACGCGGATTTTGCAGGTGACGGGAACCGCCAGCTTCTCGTTGGCCAGCAGGACTGCGGGCAGGGAGGGGCACCTCTGAAAGGTGGTGGGCAGGGGCAGGGCTTCTAGCAGGGCCAACCTTTCTTCTCGCCAGGTCTGGACTGGCAGGGGGCAGGCAGTCTCCCCTGGCGGCAGCTATTCAGGCTCTGTCCCCGGGGGGGAGAGAGCCCGGGGAGCTGGGCCCTGTCTGTTGGCATGCACTGTCCAGCTCCGCAGAGCAGCCGGCAAGGCTCAAACCTCTCCCGTGACCCTGCCCCCCTAGGAGGAGGCTTGCCAGGGGGTCTCAGCCAGTGCAACCCCCCCCACCCAGGCTGCCCTGTCCCCCCTCCTCCAGGCAGCCCAAGGCCTGCAGGCTGTACTCAGTCACTCACTCATTCTCTGGAGCAGGTCCCACTCTTCCTGCAAGAAGGCGCCGTAGTGGCCTGTGGGGGACATGCCATGCTAGCCAGGCGGCTGACAGAGGTCCCCGGCCCAGTGGCACTCCTGGAGCCCCCTCCCCCTGCTCACTCGGTCCTGCTGGTCAGGCGAGTGGGCTCTCCAGGCCCCAGGGAGGCATGGGTGCACCCCGGCTGCAGGGGAAGGCTGCCTTTTCCTCCCTGTCCTGGGGGGGGGGGGGTGTCAGTGCACTCTGGGCCCAAGTCAGAGGGACATGCAGCAGTAGCACTAGCGCCAAGGCTGGCATGAGGACCCTAATCCCAAACAGAAAGGTGTCGGCCCCGGGACACCCTACCCACTTTACCCGGTCACAGCAGGAAGGCACCTGAGCCACTTGCCTGACCCCAAAGGCACCTCTGCCTGCCCGCTGCCCAGTGCCGTGGCAACAGACCGCGGGCTGAGGGCCCCGCTCACCCCTCTTGGCGATCATCTGAGGACAGCCCAGGTTGAGGTCGATGGCGTCGCAGTAGTCCTGGGCCAGCAGAGCCGCCCGCACAAACACCTCGGGGTCGTTGGCACAGAACTGGTGAAGACGGGCAAGCAGCACGTGACCCGAGGGCCAGGGGCAGCGCCACCCCGCCCGGGGAGGGCTCCGGGGCTCCCACCTGCACAATCAGCGGCCTGTCCTCCGGGCACACCTCGCAGTAGAGGTTCTCTGCCCGGTAGTTGGCGTCCCGCACGAAGACCTGGGCGTGCAGCATGGGTGTGTAGCAGAGCTGGGCGCCGTGGCGACGGCTCAGCAGCCTCCAGGCCAGCTCGCTCTGGTCCACCATGGGGGCCACCACGTGGCGGGCCCCCCCCAGGGTGCGGCTCCAGAACTCGAAGCCCTGTAGCTTGGGCATCGTCTCTGCCCTGCAGGGGAGGTGCCAGGGGCTCAGCCGTGGTCTCACCCGCCCCCCAGGTTCAGACAGCTTTCCGTGAAGCCCCCCGAGGCCTGCTGCTGTGGGGCGGGGGCATGTCACCGACCCTGCGCCAGGGCCCCTCACCCGTAGTCTGAGCGGAAGAGAGCAGGTGCAGTGGTCTTGCTGGGGTTCGGCTGGAGCCGGGACCCCCAAGGGAGACGGCCCGGGGGTCTGTGACTCGGCTGGCAAGCCCGCAATGGGGACGGCACTAGTCGGCCTGCCCCCCGCCACCCCCCGCGCCGCTCCCTGGGCACCGGTTCCCACTCGACCTGAGACCCTTTCCCAGGCCTCCAACGCGCCGAGGCTGTCGCCCAGACCTCCGCCCGGGAAGGCGGCTCGTGGACGGGCGAGGCTGACCTTTCGGTGCGCAGCCAGGCAGCCGGCCGGGCGCGCCCTTCCCCCGCACGACGGTCAGACGGTGGGCGAGGTCCGCTCGCAATGGGCGGCCCCCATGGAGCAGCCCGGGCGCGCTGGCGGCGACCTTTGGGGACAAGAAGCAGGTGGCCTGTCTGCTTGGTGGCCCACCACGGCGGGTTGCGTTTTCCGGGGCGGTGAGGGCGCTCACCGGGGTCCCAGAGCCAAACGCGTCGGGTCCCGGCCCCCCCCCCCCGGCCCCTCCCGCCAGCCCGCAGCGCGGAGCCCCCGGCCCGGGCGCCGCTGACCTGCCTCCGGGGGCCGGTCCGCACGGCCGCCGCTGAGCGCCCGCGTCACGCCGGGACCATGGCTGGCCCGGGGCCGCCGGAAGCTGCGCCGCCGGAAGTGCGTCACGGGGCCCCGCGCAGGGCGGCTGCAAAAGGCGTCCGGGGAAACGGCGCCCGGCGCCGCGGGCGGGGCGGGCCGGGGGGGTCACGGGGCCGGCTCGCGCCCGGGCCCGGCAGGCGGGCACGCGCACGCCGCGTAGGGCCGCGCGCCGCAGCCGCTTCCCCGCGCCCAGCCCCAAACGCCGGGCCAGGGGCCGGCAGATGGCGCTTTGTGGGGCGGGTTGGCGTCCGCCGCAGCCCCCCCCCGCCCGCCCGCCCGGTGTCCCGGGAGGGTGTCGTGGACAGCGAAGCCCGGGAGCGTCGTCGGCTCGCCCTCAACTGTGTCAGCATCGAGAGGATTGCGGCTGCAGGTGCCGTCGACGCACGCACGCACGCACGCACGCACGCACGGCTAGCCAGTCCAGCCCACCCCCTGCGGCCCCCATAGGACAGTCCCCCGGGAGAGCCCGCGCCGGCAGCCAGACGATGCCGCTCTCACACCACGGGGCGCCCGAGGCCCAGTGACCACCCTCAGCTGCTAACCAGAAGGTCAGCGGTTCAAAGGCCAGCCGCCCGTTTCCGCAGGAGACTGAGGCTGCCCCTTAAAGATTACAGCCTCGGAAACACCAGGGGCCGGTTACATCTTCGTATAAACGGCCACTTCCCTATGCCCAGTATAGTAGCTAGTGGCCAAATCGTGGGTGCGTGAGTGTGCGTGGTCCAGTCGGCTGTGCTGTAAGTACGCATCAGTCTGGGCACGGTGGTGGCTTGCTGCTGCGGTGGTAGTTACATAATCTGGTGTCAACTTGAGGCTGGGAAGAGTGAATGGGATGGAGGTTAGCCTGTCAATCAGGTTGCCGCGTGATGACCTCATTGGCATGAAGGAGATACACAGCTCATTGGAGGCCACACACTGTCTCTCTGCTTCATCTCTCTGCAGAACATTCCTGCTGACAAAGCCACTTGAAGGTCAGCCGGGGCTTTGGAGATGAGGAACGGCGTGGACGCCCACTCCAGCCCCGAGGTGCTTCCACCACCACTGGGTCCACAAGACTTCCCCCCACCGGCCTGCGATCCACCGCACTCAGCGTCATTGCACGTGTTGCGTGAGTCTGAAGAGGCACTTATAGACTGGTATCAGACATATGGGCTAATATCAGACTTATGGGCTGGATCTGGACGGGGCTGGGGTGTTTTCTTAATGTACAATGACTGTTTGACATAAAGTTCTCTCTCTCACACCTACGAGTGTCTCTGGATGTCTCTCTCTCATCCGCCTGCACTCACACCGCTGGCAGGGTCGCCTGAGGTGAACACGCTTCTGGACTGTGGGAAGGACTGGGCCTCTGAAAGCCTTATGCGTAGCATTGCAACACTACCCAAGGGTCAAGGCCTACTGAACACAGCAGACTGTTATCAGAGTCCAGGGGGAGGCGCTCACAGCGTGGCTGAGCAGGAGCTCCTCCATCTGGGCGGCCTCCACCCCCGGGGTGAGGGGAACAGAGGGGAGCCTGTGCGCGGGGAGGCCTCAGGCCTTTCCTTCGCTGATGGCGGAGCAGAGCGTGGGAGGTGCCCAGGGTGGATCTCGGACAACGAGAGGCGGAGCACACAGAGAGATGGCCATCGCAACCCGGAAGTCCACGCTGACCGAGTCAGCACACTGCAGACCACGTAGAGAGGCAAAGGGAAACCCAGACGATGGACTTGAAGCGGTCAGAGACAGGTGACACCTTGAAGAGGCCAGGGGGTCGAGCTGAGCTGGTGGAGGCTGACCCACAGTGAACTTGGAGGCTGTCTCTCTCTCGACATTAATCTGAGAGTGGAGGAAGCACAGAGAGAAGTGCCACAGAGTGTGATGGTGGCTGGGCGTTACCTGGGGCATCGTGAAGGGAGATGACTGCATGGTGCTAGGGATTCCACAGCAGGACGAAACGAAGAAAACAGAGTCAAGCAAAGAAAGCGTCCCTAACCGTGCAAGATGAGAAGAGGTGCGCTGAAGCAGTGGAATGAATCCCAACCCAGACGGAGCCCACGAGAGTCACCAACACACGTCACCAACTTTCCAAAGCCAAGGTAAAAAAAGAATCCTGAGAGCAGCTGGGAACGTGGGGAGTTACCCGCCCAACAGACTCGCTAGAAGGAGTTCGGTTTCGACTAGAGCTCGGTGAGGGGCAGGCACACGCCCAACTCAGCGAGAGAAGACGCAAGGCCAGCCAACGAGGGGCAGGTGCTCGGCCAGTGTCCCGCCAACACGATGCCGCCCCCAGGAGAGCTCCGGGCACCGAAAAGAAGACTTGCTAATAGACCTTGCGCCAGGCTGGCCAGGGCAGGCAACACGGATGCAGGACACCACCTCAGAGAAGTCGGCCCTGGTCCAGAAGCATACAAATAGGAGGCGGGTCTCGTTTGTAATTACAAAAGACAGTTACACAGTAACAAGAGGAAATGGTGTGTAGGGGAAATCAGGTGGATTTTCAGAAGGTGGGTGAGAGGGAGAGGTGAAGAATGGCCAGAGGCAGTGAGGACACTTGGCTGGACTGCAGGAGGCAGAGGGCACAGAGGTCGATGGTGCTGTCCACCCAGCCCTGCAAAAGTGATGATCTGGGGGGCAGGGCAGAGGGAGGGGAGTGGACCTTTGCTGGATGGGACCCCTCCCTTGTCTTTCCTTTGTGGGAACCAGGACTGGGAAGAGAGTCACCGCCGGCTACTGACACCTTCTCCAGGGACCGTCTGGAGTGGACAAGACGTCTCCCAGCCCCGCCTTGGAGGAGCCCTCTGGCTGCACGTCTTCCAAGACAGGCCTGGCTCCTTTGTCAGCACCACGGTTCTGAGGCACCCATTCTTCCGTCTCCGCCATCAGCATGCCACTTCCCCACGTGTGTGCAGCAACTGCTAATTCCCTGGTACCTTCATACAAGATCATTTTATCGGGGCTTTTCGAACAATCCATACATCAGTTGTATCAGGCATATTTGTCCCTATGTGGCCGTCATCATTTTCTAAACATTTACTTTTTTTTTTTGCAAAACATATATTTATTATACTTATTCGTAAATGCATCGAGAATTCTTTATATGTACAACGTATGTTTGCGTACCTTGCATAAGCACGAGTCCATTTTGCACAACACAACACCATTAACCATCCACATCTTTTGTTACTACCGGGGTTTTCTTTGATGATTTGCTTTGAATGGAACGAGCCAGGGATGCATAATCCACACAGTTGCTGCTGGCAGCCAGCTTCAAGCACATTTCCAAATGCCCACCAGCCAGGGGCCGAGCCCCGGTGGCGTAAGTGGTTGAGTGTGGGACTGTGGCCCAGGGACCCGGCGGTTCAAATGCAGCTGCAGCTCTCAGGAGCAGTGCTGGGTAGTTCCCGTGACCACCAGAGGGCAGTGATGCCCACAAACAACAAAAAAGATGCAGAAACCAAGTGACCGTCAGTCATGGCGGAACGGTACTTGAACTTCACGATCTTTTTTTCTTTTTCCCCAATGATCTTACTGGGGGCTCCAACGGCTCTTATGACGTCCCATCCGTCATTTGCATCAAGCAGATTTGTGCCCATGTTGCCATCTTCATTTCAACATGTTTTCTACCTGAGTCCTTAGTATGAGCTCCTCCTTCCCCCTCCTTTTTTTTTATTATTTTTTTTTGGAGGGGGACATCACTGCTCTCTGGTGGTGGGAGTAGGAGGCCCAGCCTCACTGCTGGAATTGAACCTCCGACCCAGTGGGCCGCGCAGAACCACTACGCCACCGGGGCTCAGCCCCCCCCTCCTTTTTTTTTTAATAAATCATTTTATTGGGGACTTATACACCTCCCACCACGACCCATATACAGACATCGGTTGTGTGCAGGCCATGTTTGCACCTTGCTGCCATCATCACTCAGAACATCCTCCCTCCTGCAGTAAATGTTTCTTAAACGGTTGCTTTCAATTGCGCCCTTAGGGTCAGCTCCTCTTTTTTCCCATTCCCTCCTCTGGGAGTTCTGTGCGGCAGGCAGGCCCCTGCAGCGTCCTGAGATCTCCCCTTGACGCTCCCGTGGTCGTGGCTGTGGGCCGAGCTGCCCTCCCTCCGTGCGCTGCTACATGGGCAAGGGTTTCGAGCTCTTCTCCCTTGCAGCAACTGAGGGTGTGTCACCTGCATCTGGCAGGTGGTGGGTTAGCCTTCTCCCAGGAAGCCGTCGTCTTCCTCATGGAACCCCGCTTTCCAAGGAGTGTGGCAGGACGCGGAGAGGACGCAGCCCTGATGCGCCCTTCCTGGGTCTGAAGCTGCAGCGCACCACGGACGGACGGGCGCCGGAGGCACGCATGCTGAAGTGTGCTGCAAGTCTGACGGCAGGTTTCCTGACCCCCACCTCCCCCAGGCCGGGAAACAGCCTTCGGGCCTTTGCCCGGGACCTGTGTGACGTCAGCAAGGAGCTCCCTGGTCCCACGTGCCCTTCGGAAGCCACGACACGGGGGTGTGCGTCGGCAGAGTCCCCCTTGCGTGTCATCTCTAGGAGGGGTCCCGTCATCTGCGCCTCCCTTTGCAATGGGCACATACAACAGGGATCTCTTCCAGACAGTTGGCCAAGCAGCTGTCTTCAAATTCCCCCGAACCCACGGGTGCTTCCAGAGCTTCTGCAGCGGGCGGGAACACCCCTGTGCGCGCTGATGCTCCCGGGGCGGCTCGGACGTCTCCCTGCAGCCCCCTGGCTCTTGCTCACGGGCCACCTCCTGCCGTGGGGGCTGTCGGCCGGTTATTTGGGGACAGCGATACTGTGTGTTCCTTCCATCGTCTCCTGGAGTTTCCAACGTCAGCCACGCATCTGCCTGCAGAATCTTTCAGTCGTGCTTCTGGAGGCGCGACCTTTTCCTCCAGTTCTTTTCCGTTTCAGACAGGCTGCGCTCTTTCCTCCCCCCCTCCCACCAAGTCTGGGGTCTTGTGTACTTCATTATCACACATGTACACACACTCGCGCGCACACACACACTCACTCTCTGGTTCTGGGGCCTGGCGCATTTCATCAGACTGGGCGTTGCACGCTGCTGTGCAGCGCCCTCTCCCCCCACCCCACCCCGTCGCGGGCACCCTCTGTGACTGGGAGCCAGTTTCGGAGTTTCTGCGCACGCCCACTCTGCTGTGCTCCTCAACGGCCCCGCCCTGCTCGTCAGGCCTGTCTTCGGCGTCAAGTCTGTCACGTCTGTTCTTGGATGCGCTAGGGATCCCAGTGGGCTAGACGCAAGGTCCGACGTGGGCTCTGGTTCCAGTTGTCTCCAGGTTTGTCCCGAGCTGACACGGGAGCCACGGGCGGTCTGGTTTTAGGGGCTGCGATCGAGCTTCGCCATCTTGAATTCTCACCCTGGGGGCCCAGGGGAAGTCCATGTGGGTAGTCACCTTTTGGTTATTGAAAAGAGGCATTTGCTACGACGAAATCTCATCGTGCAATCTCCAGCTTTCCTTCCATCGCTGAGTCCCTGCTTTCCAACTACTGCCCCTTCTTTGTCTCCCACGCTTGCACTCAGTCACCCATGACTATCAGTGCACTTCCATCCATGTCTGATCGATTTCCCGCTGGGGACCCTGGGAGAGTTCTTCAAGTTCTTCACCACTAGCTTTTGTGGTTGGGGCACAAATTTGAAGGATAGTTGTATCGACTGCAGAAACAATGCAGCCCGGCAACACAGAGCAGCGCTCCTCAGAGTGCGCCTGCCAAGATCCTCTCTGACAGGCGGGGAAAACTGAGCCGTCCCTCCGTCTGAGTCATTCCCGCCATAACCAGTCATCAGATCTCTGGTTCAAGGGGCCATCCCAGCCCACTTCCGCCCTCCGTGGGCCTGCGCCCGCCGTCTCCAGGCGTTCTGTTTCAGTGTGCCACTCCTGGTTTCCCTAAAGTCGTCCTTCGCATCATCAGCAGCCGTCTGTCTTTCCCTCGAGTCGTGTCCGCTCAGCCAAGGCAGACCCTGAAGGCTCCACTCCCACAGGCTCCCCTGACTCACGACTCCACGTGGACTCCCCCGGGACCAGCCCCCACGCTCAGTCTCTCTGAGCCTCAGGCAGAATTTCTGGGGACCCCCTGCCCCCTCTGTGTAGCCCTCGGTAGCTGAAGGGTTTAGGTGGCTCTTTCCTCCGAAGTGGGGGGGGGGCGGTGCTGCTGTGGTTGGTGCCGTCTGACCCCCCCACAGACCCCTGTGCCCCTCAGCCTGAAGCAGTGACGCCTGGTCCCCTGCTGGCCTCACAGTCGCTGCTGGGTGCCCCACGCCTCTGCTTCGCCAGCTGATGTCCTTCTCCTGGAACTGGTCTCTCCTGACCGCGTGTCCAAGTGCACAGGACGAAGGCTAATCTTCGCTTCCGAGGGGCTGTGCAGTTGGAAAGCATCTTCTCCCAGTCTGTAGCTTCTCTTCTCAGTTCCACTGAGGTTTTTGCAGAAACCACCCCCCCCCCAACCGAAAACCTAACCCAAACATTGTATAGTCTGTGTGCTCAATTTGTTCTCTCACGGATCAAACTTTGGGTGTCAAGTTTAAAAATCATGCACCCATCCCCAGATCTCCTCTTGAGATTTTTGTACCAGAAACTGTGAAGTCTCACATTTCGTATTTCAGTTTGTGATGAGTTTTGAGTTAATTTTTGCCTAAGGTTTGAGATTGAGCGCCTTTCTTTTGCATTCTGCCTGATGCCATAGTAACATAATTTCATGTCAGCTTGTGAAATAGCTTCTAACAGTGGAGTTGAGCCTATCAGTCAAGTCACAGCCAATCATGTCTCTGAGTGGGCGTGGCTTCTCCTGAGGATTCTGGGAACACTCTCTCTCTCTCTCTCTCTCTCTCTCTCTGCTTTGTCTTTCGTCTGGCAAACCACAGGAAGCCATGCTGGAGGAGCCACGTGGAGACCCATGCCAGCACCAAGATGTCTCCACCACCACTGGAGCCACAAGCTCCTCCACTGGCCTGTGATCTTCCTGCATTTGGCGTCCTCGCGTGCGCGGTGTGAGTCTGAAGAGGAATCTACAGACTGGCCTCAGACGTGTACTGGCCTTGATCTGGACTGGGCTGGCATGTTTGCCGGCTCTGTCATTACTCTCTGCTGTAAAGTCCTCTCTTACACACGTGAGTGCCCGCATTTGTTTCTTCGTCAACCCAGACTGACACACCTGATGAGTTGCTTTTTTCTTTCTTGCTGCTGTAGAGGTTTAGTGTCTCAGGATCCATCTAGAACCCCCTTCTGGGGGGACGAATAACAGAAAAGTGGGAGAGGGGCAATGGAGAATGATGTAAGAGATGGGAAAGATCATCTATAACTTATCAAGCGTTCATCAGGGAGGCAGGGAGGGAGAAGAAGTGGGGAGCTGCTATCAGGGGCTCAAGTGGGAAGAGAAACCCTTGAAAAGGGTGACGGCAGCGTGTGTGCAAATGTGCTGGACGCGTGGGAGGAAGGTATGGATTGTGATGGGAGGTGCCAGAGCCTCCAGTCCGAGTTTTTTTTTTAATGTCGCGTCTTGGGCTGAGCCCCGGGGGCGTCGTGGTTGTGTGCGGGACTGCGGCCCACTGGGACGGAGGTTCAATTCCAGCAGTGGGGCTGGGCCTCCTACTCCCACCACCGGAGAGCAGTGATGCCCACAAACAAACAGTCGCGTCTTTCCACAATCTCTTTGTGCTGATTCAGTTTGTAGTTAGTTCATTGAGCTTCTTGGAATATAAATCAGCGCGTCCCGCCAGGAGGTGCGCTGGCATGGCTCAGCATGGTTTTTGACCTCGTCGTCGTCGTCGTCGTCGTAACTCCCGCCCCGTCACTGGGTAAAACCAAACAGCTCCACAGACCTCCCTGCCACCAAGTGGATTCCAGCCCAGAGCCCCCGACAGGACGGGGCCGAGCTGTTCCCGAGCTCTTTGCAGGAAGGGAGACCCCTGCTCTCTCCGGTGCGAGCACTGGGGGTTTCGAATTTCCGACCTCAAGGCCTCCAGCACCGGAGACCCCGGGCCTGGGCGAGAGGGTGCAGAGGGGGTATGGCGGACTCTAACATGGGAATTGGTCAGTCTCGCCCACATTTTGGGAGGAAAAGAGGGCTGGGCATCTCAGAGACAGGAACGGCCAATCCCAGGATCGTCCAGAAAGAAATGCCACTTGCAGCGCACTGTGTGCTTCCTGCCTGAGGCGGCGGAGGCCGCCGCGCCAAGACCACGAGACAGGGCGGCCAGCTGCTAACCCGCAGAGCAAGGCGGCGGAGTGCCTGGGGCAAGAGGCTGGGTTCCAGAGGGGTGTCTCTGGGCATTTGTCAGAACACAGGAGATTGGCTGCTGGATCAGGGCGGGGACCAGAGAGATACTCATGTCTGGTAGCCTGGCTGAGAGATGCTGCCGAGGCCCAAACATCTGTGTCCTCACAGTGCTTTCTGGTTCTGCCTTGTAACCTGTCAACGTCCCTAACTGTGAGTGTGGTCTGAGTTTGGGGGGCCATGGCAATGGACTATCACCCCACCAGAGCCGTGGGAGGAATGGCTGGTGTCAGAATATGAACATGAAGGACTTGATCAAGCGTAAAGTAACTGAGAGGAACTCCTGAAACCCAAATGAAGCCTGAACATGATAGAGGGGTGAGAGGAAAGTAAAAGGAAATCGAGGAAAGAACTAGGAGGCAAAGGGCATTTATAGAAGCCTGAATACAGGCAGGTACGTATGTAAATGTATTTGTTTATGATGATGGGGAAAGAGGTCTAGATACATATATTTATAGATTTAATATTAAGGTAGCAGATGGACGGTGGGCGTCTACTCAAGACCTCTCTCAATGCAAGAACACTTTGTTCTAATAACCTGGCATTCCATGATGCTCACCTTCCTGACACGATCGCTGCAGACAAAATGGGTGCATAAGCAAATGTCATGAAGAAAGCTGATGGTGTCAGGCTATCAAAAGAGAGAGTGTCGGGGGTCTTAAAGTCTTGAAAATAAGCAAACGGTCATCTAGCTGATAAGCAAGCCCACATGGAAGAAGCATACCAGTCTGTGTGATCACCAGGTGCTAATAGCATCAGGTATCAGGCATCAAAGACCCAGAACAAAAAATCATGTCATTGTGAATGGGGTGGGGGGTGGCGTGTGGGGGGAGGAGCGCGGAGTGGAGACCCAAAGTCCATCTGCAGGCAATTGGACATCCCCTTGCAGAAGGGTCACGGGGA
>PVJH01009151.1:0-81028 GCA_004026705.1 Nesogale talazaci | reverse complement strand
CATCCAGTCACTGCTGACTCAAAGCAATGCCTTGTGGGTTTCTTAGTCTATGCTTCTTCATGAGGCAAGAAGTCCAGGATCCTAGTCCAGCACATAACCACTAGGTCAGTAGGAATTCATCAGCATGTCTACATAATAAGTTTTAAAATCTGAGAGAAAATGTCCCTTGCTTTGTTCATATTGTATAATAGTCTTAAATTTATCCTGGCTTTCTTCCCTTTTCGTATAACATTTGTGATAAAGTTTTCCACGGCTTTTGAAGAATTTTGGTGGGATTTGCATAAGGAATGTATTGAATAAATAAAACAATATTTTAGTAATTTTTTTTGTAATCTTGATATTTTTACGCTATCTAGCCTACCCATGCAAAAACATAGTAGCTGTGACATTTCATATATTTCTCTGGGGTTTTTTTTGTAGTAGTGTTTTGTTGCTGTCCTTACATAAATCTTTTGTTTTCCTTGTAACATTTAATTCTAAATATCTATAACTCATCTTTAATATACAAGAAGCCAACTGACTTTTGTATGTTCCTCTTATAGCTTGCTAGGCTACTAAATTTTTCAATTAGTTCCAACAGTGTTTTAATAGAATCTTTGGGGTTTTCTACATATAGTATTATGTAACCTCCAAATCGCAAAACTCTAGCTTCTAAGAAAATATTAGTTACATCTCTTTCCACTCAGATTTGTTTATTCTTATGAATTTCAATATTACTTTCCAACCCTTAATCCATAACGCATCAATTCTTCTGCAATCCTCCTCACTCATTGTCCAACTTCCATATGCGCATGAAGTCATTGCAAATCTGCAAATCCATGTCTTGGATCAAATGTACCATAGTCATCAGCATGACATATATTTTATAATCAATTTAATATTAAAATATCTTTAATATTTTCAAGAGGTATTTTGCAACAAATTTTCTCAATGAAATAATATAGAATCCATGTTAATTGGAAAATAATTGGAAAAGTGAAAATATTAAAATTAGTGTTATAGTGGAATTCAGAACATATAAAGCCTTCTAAAACAGTTGTGGGAATGTCAACATCATGAGTGTAGGGGAGTGGTGGGGGTGGGGCTGGCTGAGAAAGAGGGAACGCATGACAAGTTTCGATATATAGCTCCCCCTCCCAGGGTGACAAATAGCAGATCTGTAGGAGAAGGGAGACATCAGACAGGGTGGGTGAGTAGGGGAGAGAGGAAGAAAATTTAAAAATAAAATAAAACTAGTGATATAAGAAAACTTTGATTTTTCACTCTCCATTTTCCCAACCACCATATAGTGTGATTATGCTAAGGAGCTCTGGTGGCTGTGCACAAACAAACATTGGACTGCTGACTCAGATCATTGTGTTAGACAGGGTTCTCTAGAGAAGTAAAACCAGGACCCTAACTGTGGAGAGCCCTGGACTAAAAGGCCATTGTTTGCTCTGCAAACAATCCCTTCCACCCCAGGGCTTTATGAAAGACCACCAGACACACAAAGGACACCTAGTTCCGCTACAGTGATGTTCCGGATAAAACTTTACCACTATTGGCTGAAAGACTCACCCCTTATCACCCTTATTAACATACGCGCCTTTTTTTCCTTTATTTGGCACTCATCCTGGATTGGCCCCTGTTGACTCTACCTCATTAGCATAAGCTGTGACCTTTACTCATGACCATTGGCTTTATACACCCTGAGTGTTGTCCCAATAAACGAGGCTTGATCAGAATCTTGTCTTGCCTCCATTCTTTGCGTCTCCTGCCCATCTTCATCTTCCAGGCTCCGGACCCAGAGATCTACGTTTGAATGTCCCGCGGGTCGGGACACCTAACAATTGATAATAGATAGATAGATAGACATAGATAGATATCTAGCACAATAAATAAACAGTTAATTAATCTATAAGGCAGTATAAATGGCTCAGTGCAACTCACTTGCGTGAGACAGCTAATACACTGGCAGTCCTTTGAGTCTTGAGGGCTGCTGAATAATCCTCTTTAGAGCAAGTCAAGCTGCTATCCAGCAACAAGCAACAAACAGAAAGGCAGGTCACCAACAGTCAGGCCGATGACAGGGTCTGACAGTCCCCAGCTCAAGAGGTGTATTTTCCAACAGCAGGGCGAGGCAAGGGTTGAAGGAACCTCAACCCACGTTGACACAGTGCACATGAATTAGGTGTCCCATGGGGAGTGTAGTTTGGAAATCGCGGCACAGGACAAGCAAGGCAAGCAGTTGGTCCAAAGATCCAAGAAGAGTGAAGAAAGTCCAGAGTCACTGAGCCATTTATTATGTCCACCCCTTCAATTGATCTCACATGTGTTCATGGTCATGTGTTCACTTGGCACATATGCTCACTTGGCACACAAACCTACCTATCACAGCCAGGTACACATTTTTCCTTTGGAGAAAGATGAAACTGTCTGCTCTTGAAACGATTTACAAAGCCTACAATGCCAATAGATATTGAAATCAACTTAATGGCAGTAGATTGTGGGTTGGAGGTTTGTTTTGGAATTAGGGTATTCTTAATTTCTTGGGGCAAATCCTTAATGGATTTGTTATTTCAAATATAAGGTATAGGTATCAGGAGTGTGGATAGAAGTTAAGAAAAGCACTTCCAAGCTCTTGGAAAACTGTGATTTAATAAGAATGAGCATTTGACATATTTTGGACTTGTAAATTAGCCATCAACTTTTATTCTTTGTATTGAGAATGATAAAATGAGGCAACATAAATGACTTACTGCAGCACAGAGCAATGCCCAATCTCATCAGAGAAAGAAGAAACACAGGTAAGAAAATAAATCAAAAGACATTTCTTCAAAACTGCTAGTATGATTTAGGTGGGAGTTTACATTTCTAAGACTGCTTTTCACTTACTATACCTTTTATTGAGGGAGACAATGGGAGATCTAGCCATGGATGTAATTTGGTATGTTTCTCTCTGTATAAAGGTCCTTGTATTTCCCCCCACACTGCTTTTCAAAGCAATACAGAATTTTAAATTTCTATTGGTTCATATGAATTTGAGAATCTGTAATATGCAACTTTTTTCTCAGAATTCCCTAATGTACATCAAAACAGTATCAAATATGCACCCTTGGAGGTCAAAATCTATGGCTGAATGAGTATTTTGCTCTGATATCAAAGTAAAAGAAAAAAAAGATACAAGCATAATTTTCATACTTTAAAAATCTTGGATGCTATTTAGCTAAAAGATGCTACCAATTCCTGCAAGCAATATTTCAGCTAATTCAGAATAGAGGAAACCTCAAGTTAAAAAAAGACCTACCAAACTAATGCAAATAAGATTGTCCTTTTCATTTTTAATCTAAGTATTTAATCAAATGATTATATTCTAGATACATAATGCAAAGTTAAGTAAAAAGTATAGTGGCCGATAAATATTGAACAACAAGATAATGCTAATAATGGCTTTTTCATTGAGGAAGGTTTTTGAATTTTTGATTCATATGAACTATTAACTTGTGGCCTTAATAGAGTATTGATTGTGTTTCAGGACTCTAAATAACAATCAATGACTGATACTCCCAAATGAAACCCATTACCTGAAAGAGTTGCTAATTACAGTTGTGATTTATTAACATGAAAAAATAAATGTTATTGGTATACTTTATGTTCCTTCTTGTTGAATAACTCTGATTGTGATCAATAGCATTGACTAACTGTCATTTGGCTAGTAAAGCTGACCAGACAATATTCTGAGCATGTGACATCTGGAGATATTTGTAAAAACAAAAGGTGCATTATGCAATGTGTTTTTGTGAATATGAAATGAAATGAAAATGCTGTAACTAATTTAGCTATTAACTTGTTTCTAGAATAATAAAATTCTTCAAATTCTTTAAATTGAGATACATATTTTCACAGAGCCATTGCATATAATGGAATATGTTTAGAGAAAAATAGGGAGGAATAGTAGAAAACATGTTTGCAAGATAGGATTTTAAAAGCAAAAAAGATTAAATTTGAATATCCTTAGGTGATAATGTAAATAGAGGTTCTTCTTTTCTGCTGCTAGGTAGATGTGTTGGAGACTAGGAAATTTATATTCATTCTTAGTTTGAAATCTAATAATTTGTAAATGAGATAAACTATTTTAATTGTATTCAAAGCCATATTTCCTGGGTACAGTCCTTTAAAGATGTCCAGTTTGGGGAGACCTATAGAGGGTCTCTAGACTCAGAGTCAGCTCGATGGCAGGAGGTAGAAGTTGGAAACAACTTGGTGCTATTGAGTGCTACAGGTAAGGCGTGCTGGCGGGGCAAAGAGGCTACGTGGTCGTTTATTAGCACAATGCTGAGGGGATCTAAATTGCCAGTCATCCAGTGAGAGAAAAGGCATATTGACCTGCTCCCTTATGCATCTAGCAGCTTCTCAGTGCAGGAAAACCTGATCCAAAAGGTGATTGTTCTTGTATCTTTATTCTTGGTGATTTCTGCTCACTTATTTCTCCCACATCTGAAAAGAAACTGGATACAAACTAATCTTGTAGATTGGTACTGTTTCATCAATGTAAGTGATTTGAATGCTGCCTCATCAACAGCATAGAGGTTAGGCTTTTACAATACATAGTATAATTACATCAGATCACAAATAGAGGTACAATATGAAGGTCTATAAAATAAATAATCAGGTTACACAGTGAAAGATAAATATATCAGATGGGACAAAGAGAAAGCTTTTTTTTCAAGAGTACCCTAAATTCAGGCTTTGAACAGTCTAACCTGCGAGAGAGTATATTTCTGTCTGTGGATGTCATGCAATTTCATTTATATTTATACCAGAGCAGTGCTGAATAACCAAGATGAATGCTGTGTTAGTTCGGGTAGACTAGAGAAAGAAATTCATAAACACACATATGGATATGAGGGAAAGTTTACATATAAGATGAATGGAACATTGAGAAACCATCTCAACTTAGTCCAGTTCAAGGTCATAAGCCCGATATTAACTTATACGATCTGATACCAGTCTATAAAATCTCCTTCCAAATTACAAAGCACATGCAATGACACCAGGACAGTCACAAGTTAGAGTCTTGTGTATCTAGTGGTGGTAGATACATCTCAGTGCTGGTAGGGGTCTCCCCGTGACGTCTCTGACCCCTTATGTCTTGTTCCATCAGGGTAAGCCCATGTGGCCTCTCCTCTGACTCTGCCAGTCTCCAGAACTCAGAAGCTATGGCATGCTGCTGTGCTGGCTTGTCAGGAGACCATCTTCAAGAGACGGAATCAATTTTTTCTCCTCCAATTGGGAAATGCCACGAGACTTCCCAAGATTCACAGGAGAAAGCCATGCCTAAACAGAGGCCACACTGGATGTCTCCAGATTGACAGGCTAGACTCCACCCCTACACTCCAGTGCTGAAATTGACACAGATGGGCTATGCCACAGTTGCATTTATCTAGAAGGAATTTTAGATTTACTAAGTTCCAGAGCCTGTAATGAATCTGAGTTCAAATGCTTAGCCAGAGGTCAAATACACAGTTCCAGAACTCAAATCTGTGCTGACAAGTGGAACAAATATATACATGGCTGAAAAGATGGAAGATATGAGGACACATTAAAGAGGTGTGCAATAGAAAGAGCTGATAATCATTTGTATATTATGAATATAGCTTTATATATACTTTAATCCAATTGTTTATTTTACTCATTTCTTAGGATCTAAGTCAATGATGTAGGTCTAAATCAACATGGTCTCTAAATGGATGTGGTCACTATTTAGAGTCAAGGGGAAGTCTAGAAGACTAGGGCAGACTGCTTTAATTTTAAGTCAAGTAAATTGATCCCTGTGCATTTACAAAACCGTTTTGCTGTCCTTCAACTTCACCAAGCATGATGTCCTTCTCCAGGGACAGAGCTCTCCTTACAACATGTCTAAAGTGCACGGGGAACAGGTCTCACCATCCTTGCTTCTAAAGAGCATTCTACTTGCGTTTTTCCCAACCCAGATTTGTTTGTTCTTTTCCCACTCCAGTTCTATATTGTTCACCAATTGTATGATACAAATGTATCAATTCTTTCTCAATCATCTTTATTCAATGTTCAGCTTTCACATGCATATGAGACAATATGAAAGTTTATCATAGCAATATTGTTTCATAAGTCCATGGTTATAAATATTATTTGAAAGCACCATGGCTTTGATCAGGAACACACCTAGTCCTAAACACCACATCCTTGCTGTTCAACACATTAGAGAAGTCTTGTGCAGCACATTTATCCAAGGCAATGCATTGTTTCCTCTCTCAACTGCTGCTTTTATAAGCATTGGTTGTGGATCCAAACAAGATATGATCTTTGACAAGTTAAATATGTAACATGATAAATGGATAAAATATTGAATTTTTTCAAGGATTTAATTAACTTTGTTGTGATATAAAAATATAATCTCTATAATAGCATTCAAGTCACATTTGGCAGGAAAAGTGAGCTCTTGTAAAATGTTAACATTCACTACATATATACATATATACTGAACTCATGTGGTTTAATAAAAACCATTGTTTCAGTTTAAAACATATTTTTATAGCAGTACTATTCTAAGAGTTTCAATATCAATGAAACATTTTTAAAAGATTAAATGAGAAGAGTTCTTGTTTGGTGCAAACAGGAAATTTACATAACTGCCTACTGAAATATCCCAGATTTATGTTCACCCAGAGACCATGGGATTAAGGCCTCTGGTTTGAGTGGGCTTTTCATGAGCTGAATTGACAAGAAGGCAATTAGTTTACTGGCGAAAATTGAACCATATATGCTTATAAATAATCCTTATGAAACAATATTTCTGTGATCAAAGTCCTAGGAGTCTATAGCTAATCTACATGTCCTTTAAGCGACAAAAGGCAAAGAAAGAAGGATCAATCAATCAATTATAGATGTGAAAAGTTAAAAGACAACAGCAACAGCAACAACAGAATCCACTGTGTTGAGTGGATTCTCACTTTATATAGAATATTGAGATCATAAGCCTTCCCAGGGATAAATAGCTTCTACTTAGTTGTAACACATGGCTGCTAGGTTTGAACTACAGACTTCACATTTAGCAGACCCCAAACTAATCTATACCTCCAAAGGGGACCCTTAATCCAAACAGACATTAAGGATGGAAGAGAGCAACTAAGTCTACTGGCTTAATAAATTATTATACTAAAGTTCTGAGATTATTTTTGTATCAAATAGAGATTATTTTGTATCAAATAAAATATTTGATACACCATTTTACAGTACTTAGCAATAACTTCAAAATTAACACCAAATAGATTTGCGTAAATAAAAGATTTTATCAATTTTAGCAGATACAATATTTTTAGAAATGTCAAGTATTTTGCAAGTTTTGTTGTTTATTAGGTCAACTATAAAACAGAGTAATTATATATAATCATATCACTGAGTGCCTCTTAAAGAAGAATATGAAATTATGTGATGATGAAATAATTTTTTCACCTTCCATTGCTTTCTTGATCATCCTTACTTTGAAGTCACTCTCCAGTTTGAATTTCCACATTGGTGCTCAGGTCATTTAGCCACAATTAATAGTGAAATTTTTTTCTTTTAAGGAACTGCTTTTCCAGTTCTAGACAAAGTCTCATTAATATTGATTTAATATTTAGCTTGCTAGATTTTTTCCTTACTAAAACAGCTAATGTGAAGTGCACACTTTATTCCTTCATTAAAAGAACAGGTTGGGGCTCCTGGTTCTCATACTGTTCTTTTTTCTGACTCCTGGCAACCTAGCTGTGAGTGTTACCCCCAAATTGACATTGACGGGTTACCCTGTTAAGCTTTCTAAAGAACTGGGATGGGGAGACATGCTCTCTAATCTCACTGTTTCCACAAAGGAAAAAGGGGAAATCATTCATTCTGTGGTGACAAGACTTCAAGCTCTCAGAAAATGCAATTCAGTTAAAAAATTAGAATGGAATGGATGTCAGTCAACTTTTCATTTGATTCTGAAAGAACACTTAATATTTGACAACTTTTTCGCACTTTGTGCAAGGAAAAAGATGTACATGTGGACAAATTGAGTAATTCCTACTTTTCTTGCTCTTGTACTGTGTATTCTCTCGTATTGTTTTGTTTTTTAAAAATTAGAATGAATTGAAATATTTTAAAAAGTAACAAGGGTTATTTTTCTTTTTAAAAAATATGGACTGCTTCACGAATTTGCGTGTCATCCTTGAGCAGGGGTCATGCTAATCTTCTCTGTATCAATCCAATTTTAGTATATGTACTGTCGAAGAGAGTACTAAGGGATATTTTTCAAATGTAATGCCCATAAACTTTGCATCATATGTCAAAAGTTCAAGCCGGCAGAAACAGAAACCTGAATTCTTTACCAGTCTACATGCCTTATGGCTAAATAACTTTTTTATCCAGATATGTTTTGTATGAAATAAGTATAATAGCACAGTATTTATTGTGTAGGAGCAGTGAATTTTTACATTTTGCTCTAATTCCCATCAGACACTCCTTTCCTGCATGTGTCTGGTAAGATGGTGGGAGATAGGTTCACCTCTGGGTTGTGGTTCCCTGGAGTGCCATCCTGCACATAAAGCGAGCCCTTTGAGAAGCAGGAGGAGGTATTTCATTACCGGCACAAGCCCAGAGTGGAGCACATCCTCTGGACCCGAGTTCCCAGCTTGGTGAACCATCTAAATCCAGAAGACACCTCTAACATGCGAGGAGTAATAACAGAAAGTGTGGTCAGAGCATGGGACCCGGTGATGGACTTCCCAAGTCACAGAGAAAATAAAGCTGAGTTCTTTGGTGCAGGTGGTGGGCTTATGCAGGGCGGTGGGCAGGGGGTGGTCTGGACACTTTGTTGAGAAACCTGGACTTGCCCACCCACAAAACATGAGCTGAATGCTTTCAGATTGAGCCATATGATAGATTGGTACTTTGTGACATTTTCTAATAAACAACTGTGTCTGGAGCATTTCACACTGTTCTTAAAATCTGTTAGCTTCCTGAATACACCCTTTAAACATAAATTTTGTCTGTGAGCTCTGCGTGTCCATTGTGATAAATCAAACTCAGCAGAGACAGACAGTGCAGACTAGATACAGAGACCAGTGGGAGGATGTGGGTGTCAGAGTGAGTGAAGAAGGATGAAGTGTGGGGGTGGGGGAGCGTGTTTTATTGCTTCCTCTTGGCAACAGGCAGTCATAGGAGTTCAGATAGGTTCACCATCATTTACCACAGTGGGAAGCAATAAGAAATAAGCCATTTCAATATTTTCTATTATAAAATTATTCACATGTAGTAGATATTTCTGACTCTTCTTTCAATAGCAAGATGAATCCTAAATGACTGTTCACTGTTTGCTCCTTTACTTCAAACAATTGTCTCATTTGACAATTCAGATAACTAACTATTCTTTTAAACTTTTTGTCCAAAAATATTAACTGTTTTACACATATGAATTGAACACTCATGTAAGGGGGAAAAGGCACCCCAAACTTAAAATCCATTTTATAAAGACCAATGTACTAAGTCTTAATCAGGTCAAAGCCAAGGCAAATGTTTTTTTATTATATAATATATATATATATATATATATATATATATAATATTATACATACTCTGTTCAGAGGATGGAGACTGTCAGCATAAGGCCATAATGGCATCCGATGGATTGACAGTCAAATGGTCACAGAGGAAGCATGGAAAATCAAGGAAGTTCTTCAAAACATCAGAGGTTATGGACGATCCACTTATCACATTCTCAGGTAGCCCTACTCAAGTGGTTATGGTCCAATGATCAGAATTCAAACACGATCGGTATGTTAGCAGAATTAGCTCAAAGTCCTCCAACCAATGTTCTCTAGATTTGATTCATAACTGTAGAACTCCTAGCACCACAATCTTCATGACAAGCACACGCATGGAATTTCCTGAGAGCAACAGATGGCTTCTACCAGGGTTGGCTGAGGGAGTCACAGCCAACATACTGTACCTGTGAGCAAAGTTTTTCACCTTGCTGGTCAATGATCAAAGGGAACTAAATGGCAGCTGGATACAAATTTAGGTCCCCATTGAAATTATAGCCTTTGGCAAACCTAGTACTGATAATTTGATCTAGGATAAGTGTGAGTGTCCCATTAGTCTTAGATAGCCATGTGTACCAGCCTGCGGGACCGTAATCCGCAAGTCCTGGAAGGAGGAGCGGGAATTGGGGGGACAGGAGACGTGAGAAATGGAGACAAGACAGGATTCTGATCAAGTCTCGTTTATTTGGGAGAAGTAGACCAGTTTTATAGGGCAGGCAAGCTTGGGCAATTAGCATATAGTTACTGACAAGTGAAGGACAACAAGTCTGCAACCAAGCTTCAAAAGGCAGGGCTGTTAACAGTTACAAAGGTAACTACAAACCTCAGGCAACAAACTGCAACAGAGTTCAGGCATATCCGGCCTGTATCCAGGTCAAGCATGTCTCCTGGATGGCTCCGGACAGGTCCCCCTTTTTTATTTTTTCAAATAAAATCCTTCCGGGAACTCCGCCTGTCTTAGGTTGTCAGGACACACATTCAGTCCTTACCCGCCATCGGTCAATGGCCTTCTAATGTGACCATGGCCTGTCTTATGTTGGTAAAGAGCGCTCCTGATCTTACCCGTCATTGGCTGCAAGTTCAGCTCACGGAGGCAGAAGGTCTTATCACATACTAGTCGTGTGTGCCACTCTGTTCAAGATCGCTCATCTCCAAGCGACAATAATGAACTTGCAGGGGCCTTGCTTGAATGGTCTCACTCTGTTACTTAATAAATACCATAAGGTTGTTGAATAATACTGGCTGTAACAAAGGCAAAAGCAATAAACTAACGAGGGGGCCCCAAAGTGGCAAGAGGTAAGGCAATAGTCCATTGAGCTCGGTCCACAGTGGATTGGTGGTCAACTCCTTTCTTCTCTTCTCCAAGTCTTCTTGCAGCCGCTTGATTTTGTCTCTTATGATACCAGATTTGTTGACATAAATACAGCATCTTTCTTGTAAAGCCAAACAAATACCACCCTGCTCTGCAGCAAGTAAATCTAAACCTCTTCTATTTTGTAATACTACTTCTGCTAAAGAATCTACCTGATCTTGCAAATCTTGCATAGTGCCTGATGAGGCCTGCATATCCGAGATTAATTATCTAGATAATTTGGTATACTGAGTAAGGGAAACATCCAAACCTGCAGTTCCAAAAGCCACTGCAGTACTGATCTCTAATCTTACAAATAGGTCACCTAGTTGCACTGCCCTTTAGCTTTTCCTGCCATGTGATCAATAGCAGGGATAGGGACAGGCTCGTTTCCAGGAATAATATCTATGTCTGGAAGGAGAAAGGCTAGCACACGTAACTCTGTCCAAATGCTGGATAAATGGGTCAAAGCCCTATTGTTGCCACAAACAAAAAACTGAACTATTAAGGGCACATAAGGAGCCCATAACATAGAACAAGAAACAAAAAACAAATCCTGCCAAATCCACATAATCTCAAGTATTGTTAAGGGAGGAGGAAAATAAACAAGTCACATTAAATAAACTGCAAAGTTTGGACTGTAAAAGAAGTCAAGTCACAACAACCACCTTTAGAATAGTTAATAAAAAGACTAGGTAATGCAAGAGGGATGGAGTATCCCTGTTGCATTTTTTCAGGATACATTTCTGTAAAAACAGAAAAGGACATACTCTTAAGGAGAATTCTCATCCCTGGATCGAGGTTTGTCATCAATTTGTTTCACCAGTCGTTCTGGCAGCCATCTGGCTGCATCATACTCTTGAGAGTAAATGCAGACTGAGCCCCTTCCCCAGATTAACACTGGGTCTGGGCCATGCCATGAATTGTCCAACGGGTCTCTCCATTTTACCATGGGAATTTGCTTTTGAGATTCAGGATGCCAAAAACGATCTACAGCAGATTTCCCGTGATCGTCCAATGTTAAAAAATTTCTTATGAAAAGAGTATGGTTAAGAATGTTTCTGGGGGTACCTTTAGTGGGGTACCATATTTTCCTCATATGACCTTGATTCCTGCCCCATTATTAAGTGCTCTACGCTCTTACTTTAAAGCTGAAACTGCAGCAGGCTCCCGCAGTGGCTCTGTTATCGATTTTCAAAGTCGCTAGCTAGCTTCCTCAAGCACTTTTCCTCACTGGGTCCTCCGTGTCCAGGCCTCACGGTTTAGGCACCACGTGTCCCGGCCTGCGGGTCCGTAATTCGCAAGTCCTGGAAGGAGGAGTGGGAATTGGGGGTACAGGAGACGCGAGAAATGGAGACAAGACAGGATTCTGATCAAGTCTCGTTTATTTGGGAGAAGTAGACCGGTTTCATAGGGCAGGCAAGCTTGGGCAATTAGCATATAGTTACTGACAAGTGAAGGTCAACAAGTCTGCAATCAAGCTTCAAAAGGCAGGGCTGTTAACAGTTATAAAGGTAACTACAAACCTCAGGCAACAAACAGCAACAGAGTTCAGGCATATCGGGCCTGTATCCAGGTCAAACATGTCCGCTGGATGGCTCCGGACAGCCATGTTTGGTTTTGTTCCAACTATTGCGACTCTGAGTGTACAAAGTAGAATCACTATCCAGCATTTCCCCTTGGGAATACATTGTCAGATGTTTCTTCAATTTACTTGCATATTCAATTTGCCAGACTTGGACCTGTGAGCCAGTGTGCTCAAATAATTGCATCACCTCCTTTTGAAAATACTTCTAGTTCTATAGCAATCTTTACCTCGATATTTTTCATTAGGGAGACATTTTTGGTATTTACTTTAACTTTAGAGTTAGAAAATAACATAGTTTGGAATAGGTTAAAATATTTTAATACTAATCTCTGCACACTACTATAGATTTAGAATAATATAACCTTACTAACCATCTAGAATATCTTTACTTTGTCATTTTTATTTTCATTCAGTGTTTTACATTCTAATTAAACAATGTCTGTCATAAATATTAACTTGTAATTGTCAAGCTTTCAGTGTCTTCAGAGAAAGCATTCTTCATATACAATATACTACTTAAAAAGAGTTCTTTATCAAACAAGTATAATTTTCTTCAAAAGAGAAGTGAAAATGATTTCCTGAACCATGAAAAAACACACTAACTGTACTTGGGCAAATTCTATGATGACTGATTAGAATAATTCTATTTTACTCTGCACAACTGCTAATCTAATGTACTCCCAATCCAACATATGCAACTCATCTTTGGAGAGAAGTTGTAAGCATTTGTGGAAGCAGACAGATGATCATTCTCTTGATGAGATTCTAGTAGGTTTAAGCTGCCAACTTCATGATCCACAATCTAGTACCTAACCCATAGGCCCATCAAGGCTCTCTACCAGCCTAATAGTATTTTTAAATTTTAAAATAATAAGGTCATATTTATAAAATGAATATAATATTTATGAAATGTGGATATCTTAAAATATCTTTGAAACATTTAGCCATGAAAGCTGGGAATTATCAAGAAAAAAATCACTATATCACTTGCAAGTAAAATTTTGTTGGAGATAATTAAATAAATGCTTCCAGCAGTACATTATTAGTGAGCTGCTAGAAATTCATGCCTGACCCAGAAGAGAACATGCAATGAGAACTATCATTGCTGATATCAGAAAGACTGAAATCAGAGAACACTAGAAAGATATTCATATGTGTTTTACTTGCTACACAAAGCCTTCTCGTGTGTGAATCATGACAAACATTTGATAATATTACAAAGACTGGGGGGGACTTCATGACTAAGAAGGAGCATTTTCCTGGTTTAAGATTTTTAAATATTGCATGGTTTAAAAACAAGAGAACTTTAGATCATGGTGTCTTTTGCCGTATGTATGCATTCAGTATGCTGAGCAAATAATTCAAGAAGGGAAAATCTATCGAGAACAAAGTGGTTTTAGTATGGAGGGAATGCTTGTTGACAACCCTCAATAAGCAAATGACACTGTTTGCTTCTGTAACAAAGTCATACTTAAAACATTTACTACTGAAAATCAAAGACTAAAGCATTCTCTATGAATTAAACTTCAGTTTAAAGAAAGAAGATCAATGAAAACTTCATGCAAATGAGGAAAATATTGAAACTGTCAGGGATTTAGTTTTATTTTGTTCCACAATCAGAGCTCAGGAAAACAGCATTTAAGGAACAAAATTATATATATATATATATATATATTTGAAAAAAGGAAGAAAATGCAAACATAAAACACCTAATCCTAATGAGGAGAGATGTCTCTTCAAGGATTAAAGTTTGCTGACCCCATGCCACGCTATTATCAATTGCATCATATATCTGCCAAAGATGGAAACATGTGTGAGAAAGAATGAAGAATAATTGATCCTTTAGATGATAGTGTTTGTAAAGTGTTGATATCACCATGGAAAGCCAGAGGCATAAACCATTCTCTACTAGAAATACAGATGGAATTTTATTTAGAAGAAAAACAAAGACAGTCACACATACTTAGGACATCTTATCAAAGGGCAATCCTTGGAGGACATTGTGCTTAGTAACATAGACAGTGAGAAAAAGTAGAAAAATCCCAAATCAGATGATATTGAGACGTATCCACCCCTAAGCCTCTTACTTAGCTCTGTGTAACACTGTCAATTTCACATTTTTCCTAATGAAGTTACCTTAAACTGAAATAAATATTGTTATAGGTTATTAAAGTTTTTCCTCATAGGTAGCCTATAATTAAACTATTTGTCCTGTTCTTTCCAATATTGACTACCCCGTACCACCAGTTATTTCTATTCTGATAACCTATTTCTCTTCACTCCTCTCCTTGTGGGAACACTTCCCACCACAGCAAGTGAATGAATATTGCTTGTTCTCATATCAGACCCACCAAGACTGAACAGAAAGAACTGCTGACCACAGAACAAAAGAAATTTGGCCAAAGCACAATAGTGGCCAGGCTGATGTTACCAGGCCATGTCAGACAACATTTAAACACGAGAATCCTGGCAGCCACTACCTGACCATGAATTGGAAACCTGTCCCCATGCAAATATGCGACTCCACCTCAAAAACCTGCTACAGATTCATCATCTCTTCCATTCACTTACAGCTATCTCTATTTATAAGTGAACTTTCCCGTTCAGCTTTTTACGTTGTTGCTCCAGTCCTGACTTGTTCCTTGCTTGATCAACTGAACAAAATCTTTCCCTTTCACTTTGCCAAGTTCTGTCTTTATTTCTTGCTATCCCAAATTAGAACTGAGTTGGTGACTGATGGACACGGTGGCTGCAACACTGAGCTCAGACATAATGACAGTTTTGAATATGGGGCGGGGCCAAGTAGTACTCCGCTTTTTTGTGCATAGTTTCTTCATAACTTAGAACCTACTCAATGACAGCAAAGCACAGCAAATAAAATCTGCACATAAAGAGACTGTTGGCACTGTCAGCTAAGTATGAGATTGCAAAGCCCATAAAGTATGAGATTCAAACCACCCACCAGGTACTCCAAAAGAGAAAGATGTGTTTGTCTACTATAAGTATTGAAAGCCTCTGAAAAACCTGTAATAGTGGATTACTGTTTATATACACATGCACACAGGAGGGGGTTCCACCCTGTGTCAGTCATGTTCTTGATGTCAATTTCATGATTGGAACTCTAGGGGTAGATGATTATAGCCTTTTAATCTGGAGATGAGGCCAGTGTCATCTCTGTAGGGACATGGCTTTCTCCTGAGACTTCTGGGAAATCTCACAATATTTCCCTCATGGAGATGAGAGGCCATCTCCCCAGTTGTTGGGAGTCAGTGTCTGAGACAATGAACTACTGATAAGACAAGATGGCAGTATCTGATGAACTGGAAGAGCCAGAGGAGAAGTTAACATGACCTTACCTTGATGGAACCAGATCTCTGAAGCTGGAAAAGCTACAGTCTCCTGCCAGCACTGAGAGATGTCTTTCACCAAGGCATACTGCTGATGGACCCTGAACCCTGGAAACAATGAGCCATGAGGGGACCTCTACCAGCTTCAGGACTCTGCACCCACTGGCCTATGACTTTGTGAGTCAGAAGGAGAGTTTATAGACTGGTATTGGACATATGCAAATATCGGACTTATGACCTTGAACTGGACTAGGTTGGGTTACTTTCTTGATGTTCCATTCCTCTTGTATATAAACCTGTCCCTTATATCCATATGTGTGTCTATGAATTTGTTTCTTTAGTCTGTCCGGACTAACACCCCCCCACCCCAAAGGTAATTACATTGAGGAGAGGGCAGTATTTGTGGTATGCATTTTTCCTGATAGGTGAGCATCAAGCAACTTTCTCTAAGTTAGAGCACCCAATGGTGGCTCCTGGGAAGATTTTCTCTGGTCACAATGATTTTTTTTTTTCATTAGAGCATTTTCTCTTATGCCTCATTTTTGTGATAACTGATTTAAAAGACCAGACGTGAAATTTTGTTTCCTGCTTGATGAACAGTTGCAAACAGTGGGAAAAACTCAAGTGCATGAGTGATAATCTCAATTCAAAAATGGGTGCTTACTGTCAACTTCTAGAACAAATTAAAATGTTGACTTGTAGTGCATTTGAAGTTCATTCCACCATGCTTTCTACTGAGAGGTTCTGAAAAGATTGCACAACACTGTGACAAAAAAAAAATGCACTGATATGTGGCAGATAGGGACTGGTTTTGCTATCATGCCAATGTGCCCACTCACACAGCCAACTCAGTGCACCAGTTTTTAGCACAAAACAGCATGCCTCTAATCCCCTCACTCCTAATTCCCCTGACCTCGCTCTGGGCAACTTCTCTCCCCTCCACAAAAAAAAAAAAAAAAAAAAAAAAAAAAAAAAAAAAAATGAAGAGAAAGTGATAGGACAGTGATTTGATCACACAGAAGAGGGTGACAGGGGAGGAGGGATGAGTGAGGTGTTGTCAGTCAGCCAAACGGATGTGTTTGAAAAATGTTTCCGAGAGTGGAATTGAAGATTTGACAAATTTATTCAGTGGACTGGAGAGTACATTGAAGGTGATACGTTTGTTTTGTAAAAAAAATTAAATGCATAGTTTTGAAAAGTAATTCCAGATTTATGGGGAGTACCTCTCATATAAATACAGACATACACATGTGTACATATGGTCCTATTCATATGCAAATACATCTTAATAAGTTTTTTAGCAGATATGTGTACATTTATGCACAAAGGATGGATAAATTAATATATTAATATAACACTAAATAGTCTAAATTAACTTACAGCATATATGAATACAAACATAGGCACACTAAGTTTTCTTTGACTGCATAATAGGGCAGCACAGTTTTGGTCATTAAAAAAATATCTTTCTGAGGAAATCCAGTTTTCTAGCACTTCTGTGGATTGATTATGGGGTGGTCTTCTGAGGGAAAAGCCAGGAACTGCCTTTTCTTATTGACACTTAACCTTCCTGCTTGCTAGGGCTCCCCGTGCCATCATGGGTGACCTCCAGACAGCTGCCTTCCCCAGAGAGCTGTGGGGACCAAGCCATGCTTCCACTGACTGCAGACCCACGGGATTCTGCACTCACCAGCTTGTGACAACTCTTTTTATCTGCCTGCTTCATGGGCAGATAAATGGGACCTTGGCTTCCTTCACTCTTTTGCACTTGAACTTGTTGATATAAGGTTCTTTCTGGTACATAAATGAGTGGTACTTGGTTTGTTTCGCTAGACAAACTGGTGTAACTACTTATTTTGCTTCCTTCTTTACTTTTGATGGTGTGTTTATTTCTACAGTGTCTTTATGAATTTTTTATGCTATGTCCCAAAGGTTAGGTATATTGTATTTTCATTTTAGTTTATTTCAAAGAATTTTAAATTTTCATGTTTTATTTTTTTAACTCCCTGGTAGTATTTAAGCTGAATGTTTTTTCATTTTTCATGAATTTGACATTTCCCCCTTAGTCTTTTATTATTAATTTCTAATTTTGTGATATGAGAAAATGCAATTTTTGTTTTTAAACGCTTATTGTTCTGTGACAATATGCAGTTGATTTTGGAGACTATTCCATGTACACTGAAAAATAATGTATATTATATTGTTTGGTGCAGTGTTGGCTAATATGATAATTTTGTGTCTACCTAATTGTTCATTCCTTCACAAAGAGTGGTGTATAAAAATTACCCATATAATCATGGAGTTCTTTTTTCTGCCTTCAATGTGACAAGAGATAGATTGATGTATGTTTAAAGTCTTTCATTGGGTCTATCATCTTCTTGGTCAGTTGACTTTTTAATAGTTATGTAATGTGCTACTTACTCTCTTCTGGTGGTTTTACCTTATCATCCAATTTATCTACCTTTACATTCTTCTTGAATTTTGTTTTGTCTGTTCTATTTTCATTAACTTATCCCCCCCCATGCTTTAATTTGCAGTAAAGTTTTGCTTTGTGTCTAAGGTATGTTTTCTGTCTGTAAGTAATACATTGATGACTTCATTTTCTTATTCATTGTTCTACTTTCTATATCTCGACTGATGCATTTAGTTTATTTATATATGGTGTCATTATTGATTGGCATGATTGAGTTACTGTCATTCTATTGCATGTGCTTTTAAAATATTTTGTCATTTTCTTTAGTCCTCATATAATTTTGTCTCCTGAGTTCATTTTGCTCGTGGGTCTCATTGACATATTTTATTTGTCATTTTTTTAAGGTTTACTGAGCAAAGCCTTGATGACTTTGCTCTCTTTTTTTAATGAGATTTATCCACTTTTTTGAGGTTATTTTACCATTTTGTCATCTTTTTTAATTTCAAAAGTTTTTTTCTCTTGATATCTAATTGACTTTAATTCTGCTTGAAAATTTTGTAACTACTATTCTGTATATTTTGTTTGTCTTTATTATTGATTGACAATTCTGGTCCAATGTTTTCTATATTTTAAATTATTTGGTTCTGTTTTATGTTGAATACTTTTGAACTGGATGAGTGGTGGATTCTCTTCTTATGTATATTGATCTCAGATAGTTATCTGCTATTATGATTCACTATTCAGAGAACCCCAGTAGAACTTTTTGTAAAGTTGATCTTATTCATACAAATTCATTTCATTTCTCTTTATCTGGACATATCTTCATTCCACCTTTGCATTTAAGGGACAATTTTCTTGGAATCAGATTATTGGTATATATGTTCCACATGATTTCTGCCCAGAGATCATAATTTGATCTTATTGTCTCTCATTTGTATATTTTTGGTTTTGTTTTTTCCTGAGCTTCTCTCACGACTATTTCTTTGTCTTTGTTGTGAAGGTTGGTGTGTTAATCTGGGTACACTAGAGAAATAAGTCTATATATATATATATGCATATATATATGCATATGTGTGTAAGAAAGAGCTTTATATACAAGAGCAATCGACTATTGAGAAAACATCACATTCCAATCCAGATCAAGTCCTTAAGTCCCAGATTGGCCCATATGTCTGATACCAATCTACAGATTTCTCCTCAGGCTCACACAACTCAAGAAGTAATGCTGAATTCAGGAAAATCACAGACCAGTGGGTAGAAAGTCTTGTGGATTCAGTGGGAGTGAAAACATCTCAGCACAGATGTGGGTCTCCATGTGACTACTTCAACTATAGGGCTTTGGCTGCCATCAGCATAACTCGATGTATGTTGTGGATACAGTCTCTCAGAGGATGAGTGTGTGCCCCACCTCCAGCAAGCTTATCTTTATAAGCATATACTTAGCTTATGCAAGCACCTCCTTAGCACATCCAAATGTGTCCATCAAGCTGTAACCTGACTGAAAGGCTAAATTCTTTGCCTTCACTCTAGCCTCAAATTATCTACCACATTTGTTTATGATAAGCCCTGGCTAAATAACCTCTTTAGAATTCAGCACATTGTCTACCATATCACTTATCTTTCCTGGGATTCTTTAGCCATCTCACCTGATCATTTGACCTTGTGTTTATCAATCTCTGCAGACAAAAGTCTCTGATTATCCTTTCAGTCTTGGGTTCCTCTACTCCTAAATCTACAACCAAGTAAGGAAAAATCTCTGGCTTAATATTTGACTCAGACTTTGAAGCTGTCATTTCTGGATTTGCCCACTTCCACCGCGGTTTGAAATATATATGTAGGTATATTTATTTTGCTTCCCTTGAGCACTGAATCTAAATATTTGGAGCAAGAGCTGTTGTGGCCATTGAAATGTGTTATCAAACCCAGCTGAGGAGAAAATTGCAATGTAAGTGGTGTTAGTGACAGAAGGAGGGTAGATATATCTGGAATCTCCTCCATATGAATCAGCTGTCCCTAATGAAGCTGCAGGAGGTCAGAGCTCCCCTATTTAATTTCATTGAACATCTACCTTTCATCAAACATGTTGTACTATTTTTGTGATTAATTTTTTTATCATTATTGATCTTTCTATTGGAGGCTCTCACAGATATTATAGAAACCCATAAATCAATTACATCAAGCAAACATACAGATTATGGCATCATCATTTTCAAAATATTATCTTCCCACTTGAACCCCTTGTTACTGGCACCTCTTTATTAGCTCCCTCCCCCACCATACCACCCTCATGAACTCTTGATATTTGTTTTCAGATCTTACACTGTCCGATGCATCCCTTCACGTATAGTTCTGTTTTTCACTCCCTTGAGTGAGGTTATGAAGCCATCATTGCTATCATTTTCCATTCACCTTCTCTTACAACACCCTTTCTCTACCCTCATGGAATTGTTGCTCTCATTACTATTTGTGAAGGGCTTACCTCTCCTGGAGTCTGTGTGTTGAAAGCTCTTATCTGTGCCTGTGTAAATATGCTGAGAAACAGACTTTGTAAAATCAAAGCAGAGCCATGATACTGAGGGCCAGGAAGCTTTAAAGAACTAGAGGAATACTGTGGGTTCATGGGAGCAACAATGTACTCTGGTGAGTCGAACCTTCTGTGTATCCCTTCTGTGAGGGAGTTTCTGTTTATCAACAAATGAGTTTTGAGTATTCTCTCTGATTCCTGTCCTTCACAACAATATGGTCATTTATTTTTGATCTTCTGATACTTGATTCTGTCAGCACCTCATGATCACACAGGCTGTTGTGCTTTTTCCATGTAGACTTTGTTGCTTCCCTCTTACATGGCTGCTTGTTTAACTACAAGCCTTTATCACCACAGATGTTATATATTTTTAATAACTGGGCACTATCACCCTTCTTTGTCACAGTTGCTTATTGTGATGGGTAGGTTTGTTATGTCAACATGGCCACAAAAGATTGGTGGGTCTGTTGTGACAGCACGGCCAATGAACACATGGGATGAATTGAAGGGCAGAGATAGGAAGGGCTCAGCAAGTCCCGTCCTCTCTCTCACTTCCAGATTTTCAGACCAGAGAGCTGCTTTGTTCGTCCTGTGCCTCGACCTCCAAGCAACACTACCCATGGGACACCTAATCCTGGACTGTGTTGCTGTGAGTTGAGGACCCTTCAAGACCTACTTCACCACGCTCCTGGGATATACATCTCTTGAGCTGAGGGCTGTTGGACTCTATAACCTGGCTGACTGTTTGTGACCTACTCTACTGTTTGCTGCCTGTGACCAGATAGCCTGGATTGCTCTACAGAGGACTACTCAGTGGCCCTAAAGAATTGAAGGACTGCCAGTCTTCTAGTTGCCTCATGCAAGTAAGTTGCACCGAGCAATCTGTACTGCTTTATAGATAGTTAACTGTTTCTTTCTTATCTTATATACCTTTCTCTATATATAAATATATAAAAAGAATTACTAGTGTCCTGATTTTTATTTTTCTAAGAGAACCCTGCCTGACACACTTATGTACCCTATTTTGTCTTTAGCAATCAGATGAGCACGTAATAGGGGCACAAAGTTTATCTGCAACTTAAGTGCTTTATCATATACACACACACACATATTGTTCCCAATTTCCTATCTTTATATATAGGTTTTACTTCAAGTTCTTTCCTCTATTTTGTTTTACTTTCCTCCTGCTGTCATCACACTCTACCTTCATCCAGCTCTCAGTAATTACTCTAGGCTACATTACAATTGATCAAAAACGACCAGGCAAACTATACTGCCAAGTTTTAGATCCCTTGATATTCCCCTCTCCTGAGTTTGACTCAATGTCCATCCCCAGCTTTCTCCTCTCCTATGCCACCCCCACTTCCACCTCCAACCATTGACCCTGCTGTACCACTGTTTTCTTCTAGAGATGGTTTGCCCTGCCTAGCTTAAATAGATAGTCATATGGGGTTTTTTTTTGTATGTTTGTTTGTTCATTTGTTTTTAGAAAGAAAGAAAGAAAGAAAGAGAGAAAGCCCATATAGTATAGTTCCAGGTCTATCTCCTGACCTTTGTGAATGTCCCCAGATCAGATCTGGTGAGGTTCCAAGTATTGTGACCCAAATCAGAAGTCTATTTTCAGGATTCCTCAGGACTTCATAATTTTTCTCCCATTGCTGGTCTGTTGCAGTCCTTCCATAACTCAACCTTCTGTGGTAGGGTGAGATCAGGCATATTTCCCTCACTGTGTCTCCAGTGTTGTCCTCTGTAGCACTGTGGGTCACTAAGGAGATGACATGCCCCAGACTGGGGCTGGCCCTATGGATCTCTCCTTGAATAGGCTCCTCTGAGCAGAACCATCACCCTTGAGGCTTGGTGGGCCAGGTTGAGGCCCACTCTCTCTCTTTATCCCTCTTACTTTGCTCTCAGGTGAACTGGACCAACTTGCCACTCCCCCCTCCCCCCAGTCTGTGTTTTCAATGTTGTCCTTTGTAGCACTTCCTTCTGGTGGGGTGGGAACTGGGTTTCAAGAGAGTTCAGATTGGTCTCATGTGTGACTAATTTTTCTTGATGCTGCTGCTAAGTATGCTATTTAAGCATTGTTCTATGGTGATCCCTAAGGTTTTTCACTTACTAGTTTTCAGAAGTACATACCTGTACCTTCTTTCCTAGTCTATTTTAGCCTTGGTATAACCAGTCTACCTATAAATGTGCCTAGGTGACACTGATAATAATTGAAACATCAATTTACTCATTTGCACCATCCTAGAAACATATGCTTACATTATTACAACTGGCAGGGACATGATGTGGTCCAAATAGTGCCCTTTAATATCTTCTATTTATGCTAGCATTCTTTTTTTCTAAAGGATTAAGCTTTCTTTCACCAGAATTAATAATTTAGAAATTAAAGCACAATTCAGGAATTGAAAGAAAAAATGTTGGGTGAGCCTTTTCTGAGTTCATAAAAGCTAAGATTCTTTAAACAAAATATTAAAGAATCAATATTGCTATTTTGGTGGCATATTTGCATTTGAAAGTTTCAATCACAATAGCTTTAGGCAATTGAAAATTTTAATATTTTGCTAGGAGAGTTTAAGTCTGGTAAGTATTCTTTCTTAATAGATACTTAAAGGGCGTGTTATAAAAGTTCATCTTGAAATATAAAAGAGTGACCATGAAATTCACCATGGCAGTACTTAATGTGCCACAGAAAGCTAAAATGGTAACATTGCATCATCCTTTTGTCTTTTCAGTAAATGACACTGTTGAGAAAATGATTGTCCAGTGGTGTCAGTCAGTGAGGCAATGAAATGAACTTTATCATGCATATCTCATACAGAAAGTTACTGAACTGCATTAAAATTGAATCTGCATCTTATTTCATGGGATGAGCAGAGCATAATCAGAAACTGAGCTGCAGTAATTTAAATTTGGGGGGAAAATAGACACTTCTATTGTAAAGGGTTTTGAAGGACAAGAAAACTTTAGATAGAAATTTAAAATACTGACTCAAATGCATGCACATTAGAACCATATGAATACTAAACTTTGTCTATTTAATAAAGATGTAGAATTGTTATATTCTTTTATAATAAAGTAATGAAGGTCCCATAATGTAAAGCTTATAATCAACATTTACTCTTCTCCTAATGTGTGATCCTGGAATTCATTTGGCTAATGGGACAAAATAACAGTGTTATATGTTAGACACTTGGAGTTTCTTCATAAGATAGCTGTGGATTTAAGCTAACAAACTTTCTGTTAGCATCTGAGAAACTAATCACTACACAATCTAGACTTCTTTGAAACTCCACTAGAGAAATAAATATCCTTTTTGCTAAAATGATGATCTTGTTATCTGATGTCATGCTATGCAAGTAAATTATAAGATCAACTAGGCAGAAGGAACTTATACTATCTAAGCTAACTTTTGCTATCAATTTGATAGTTCTTGAATATACAAATAATGAGTGGAGTGAAATGCAGAAATATTTTTGTAGAAGAAGTGATGTTTCATTGCTGAAGCTAAGGGAGAGGGTGACCAGCATTGTATTTTTAATACTAACAGTACATACAATGGAACTTCAAAAAGTCTGTGGAATTTTCTTCACCACTGCTTAAGCCCATTTCAATGAACTTTTTAAAGGTCTCTTCTGATATGTGGTTTTTGGATGACATAGAAGAGATAAAAAGAGTATTGGCCAATTTATTAAATAACTGCATTATGCCTCGGCAAACAGAGTAGTAAAGCTTAAAGATAATAATCATTCCTATCACAGCAATTACTGGTGTGCCTTCAAATAGTCTTTCTAAAACACACAGAAAAGAAGAGCAAGCAATGCATATTGCACAAACAATAGATTTTCTTGTTCCTTTTCTTCATGATTTTCTAGGCAATGAACAATTCAGTTATATTGCTGCTTAATTTACAACTCAATTTTGTTCCTTTCTTATTTGTTATTGATGTTTGCTTTATAAATTCTGTCAGATACACAATTTAATGAGTATTTAGACTTTTCATTATTGCCATCTATGAAGAATGCAGAAACACACACACGCACACACACAACAGGTTTTTTTCTCACCTTACTGTCACTTAAAAGTAAACCGTGGCTGTATTATGGGGAAATGGATTATCTTTCCCATCAAATATGAAAAACATGTAATCCATAAGGGTATAATAAATGTGGCAGTCATGTGTTTATGTTAATTTTATGCTTGAAATGTAGGGGTGGAGTCTAGCCTGTTAATCTGGAGATAGCCATTGAGTAGCCAATGAGACCTCTCTGTGGGCATGGCTTTCTCTTGATACTTTTGAGAAATCTCACAATATTTCCCTCATGAATATGAGAAGCTATCATCCCCAGTTGTTGGGAGTTAGTCTCAGAGACGATGAATCATGGACAAGACAAGATGGCAGTGTCCGAGAAGCTGGAGGAGCCGGCTGAGAGACCACATGGCTTTGCCTTGATGGAGCCAGACTCTGAAGCTGGGGCGAGCACACGGAGACCTCTGCCAGCGATGAGTTGCTTCCGCTGTTGACGGACCCTAAGCCCTGGAAGTGAGGAGTCATGGGGAGACCCCTGCCAGTGCTGGGATTCTGTACCTAATGACCTGTGTCTTCATGAATCAGAAGGAGACTTTACAGATTGATTTTGGGCATAAGGAATAATATTGGACATATGACCTTGAACTGGACTGGGCTCAATGTCCTGTTCCTGTTGTATATAAAACTTTTCCTTATATTTATATGTGTGTCTATGAAATCTGTTCCTCTAGTTTACCCAGACTAACAAAACATACAACAAAGAGAAAGTTATAAGTAAATACAAAACAACAACCAGAGATATTTCTCCAATGAGGGGACTTTTACAAGTTTATGAAAAATTGGAATGAAAAGGTAATGGAAATTTCCCAGAAAAAAAAAAACAGAAATATTTGAAAGAGGAACAAAATATTAATTGATTTCAGGGTAAAAAATAAAATGCATGAAAATTAAGTAGTATATTTATTGTAATTATTGAATATATCAAATTCAAATAAGAGAAAACTTTTATCATATGCTTTATTAATGTACTGTAATAAATCATAATAAAGGACAAAATATTCACAGATAGGAGTTTGTTCTTATTTTGTCTTAAAATAGTTTATTTTAGACTATAAAAGGGCAAAATTGAGCAAAATTCTTATAGTAAATATCAAGAAGAGTTGTGCATCACAAACAATTCTAAAATATTTTCTTCTTCCTTCTCATTGTTATTCATGTGATTGTTATTTTAATTGTGAAAAAAGCATAAGCAACAGGATTTCCCTATTCTTTGAGTTGTATAACCATTTTTGAATTGAATTTTGATTTCTGATTTTAAATAGAAAAGCATACAGCGCACGGCGCCTTCGGGCTGGGGGCGTCATCTTGCTTGGCATTGCTTAGATTTCTCTCTCTCTCTCTCTCTCTCTCTCTCCAACAATCCAAGGTTCAGCAGCGCTTGTGCAAAGGACTCAGAGCGGAAGTGGCCAAGTGAGCTGGAGAGACCCAGATTATCTAAAGCCACAGGGAAGATGGTGGAAAATTCACCTTCGCCATTGCCAGAAAGAGTGATTTATGGCTTTGTTCTTTTCTGATGTCCTCAATGTGTCTTCATGCTGTATCTTGTATGGACTTTTATTCTGGAATCTTGGCTAAATTCCTTTGGTTTAACCTACTGGCTACAAAAATATTGGGCAGTCGCATTACCAGTATACCTCCTTATTACAGTAGTGATCAGGTATGTCCTCTTACTTGGCATCAACATGATGAGCAAGTCTCCGCTCGAAGCCATTCACACAATCACAGACAGCTATGCTAAAAACCAACAGCAGAAGAAGTACCAGGAAGAAGCCATTACAGCACTAAGAGATATTTCTATTAGTGAAGTAAATCACACGTTCTTCCTTGCAACTATAGAACTTTATGCCAAAAATTGAACTATATGAAAACATACTAATGTCAAGTGTTTATTAATAAATATTTGAAATCATAAATAGAAAAGTATATGAGAATCAGCACAATTATGTGTACAGATACTGGTCTTACTTACTATCATAATTTATTTTTATTTTGCCCCTACTTTACAAATCAAGACCAATCAGGAACATGAGATATCATCTCAAATCTGTCACACTGGATGCTACACTTCCATCTAGCCTGCCTCCAGATTTCCCAACCAGGATGGAGTAAATTTTTCCTGTCATAATACATGTAATGTTTCCTTAAAATTTTTGTTCAAAAACTTTGTTTACACTATAAACCTTTTATATGTCTGCCAATGAGTTTCTGTCAAATGCAAGTCATGGTGACTGATGCCAGTTATATAGTAAAAATAATTAGATTTGCTTGTTTTCACTTAAATCATCATCTTCACTCATTTTTCCAAGAAATCTGGCTTTTAAGTTACCTATTCATTAGTTATGTAATAAAAGCCTTGACTGTATTGTCACACTTCCAAATGCCGCACATTTAATCATATGTGATATTTTAAGAATCAAAAGTTATCTTTATGCTTTATTCTTTCAACAAAAGTTAACAAAGTTAACTTTTAACAAAAAGAGTTAACAAAAATTAACTTATACTTTACCACTCTAGAAAAACTAGTGTGGTACCTGATGTACAGAATCCCCATCAAACACTATGGTAAAGAAATTCATATTTCACTATGTCAGCAAATATGGAGATGTTGAAGAAAGATGAATTCATCAGATTGCTAAGTCCTGGATCTGTGTGATTGGTTTTTCATTTCTAGTCTTAAGAGAACTTTAAAATTCCAAACTCTGACTAAAATGAATTAAGTGTTATTGCCAGGTTGCAAGCTATGCCACTGGTATCTCAAGTGCTAGTAAGGTCACCAATGATAAGTTGTAACAAAGATTTTGAAACTTTCATAAAGATCTCCTATATAGAGAAGACTTTGACTGAAGAGTTTGAGGAACACTAAACCTTGGTTCCTTGGTTCCTGGAAGGAGTGAAGAAAATGAGCACTGTGGATGAACATCAAAGATGACAGCTGTCATTATAAATTGTACTTCCACATAAGTAAATTAAAAATCCACATAAGGGATAAACTACAGTAATATGATGATAGAGACAAAAAACAGATTTCAAAGTATTCATTATACTTGAAACCACTATCAACATCAATGAAAGCAGCAGTTGAGCAATCTAATGATGTATTGCATTAGGCAAATATGCTGCTAAAGATCAAAAAGCAAAACTATGACTTTGAATATTAAGGTGGACCTGAACATGTGTTTTGATGCCCTCATATATATGCAAATAATTGAAAATTATTAAGAGAAACTGAAGAAAAATTGGAATTAAGGGGTTGTTGAAAGATATGTAATGTACCATGTACTAAAACAAGAATGCACATGTCTGTATTAAAAGAACAACCAGAGGCTGAGCCCCGGTGGCATAAGTGGTTGAGTGCAGAATTGCAGCCCGCAGGCTTGGTGGTTCAAATCCAGCGGCGGCTCTCAGGAGAAGCGCTGGGTAGCTCCTAGGACCACCAGAGGGCAGTGATGCTCCCCCCCAAATAAAAAAAACCAAAACCAACCAAACAAAAAGAACAAACAGATATTTCTTAGAAATGAAAGTTAAGTATTTAATCTGAGTAATTTGGACACATTTTGGAGAGACAAGTTCTTGGAGAAACTTGGGAAAATAGAGGGTCACTCAAAAGAAGGAAGATACTAAAAGAAATGGATTGTCACAGAGGTTGCATGCAAAATTGGCCTCAATCATAGCAATGACTAAGAATATAACACAGGAGTATGCCATATTTTATTCTTCTATAAATAGAATCCATTCAACAGCACATACAAACAACATCATCACAGACAAAGAATCTCAGGAAGAGAGCGAATACTTGATTTCTCTGAAGTCATATAATTAGAAACATATAGAGACTATATATAAACTCATGCAATATTAATCCAAATGATAAGTTCTTAGCTACTAAGAATATTATCTACTTATCAAAGAATTGTATAATATTATGATTATGCTATTAATATATGGAAACTATGCTTTAAACAAACTTTAAAGTGGAAGTTCATTGAGTAACTTATCATTTCAATTTTTATTAATAATTTAGAGTTTTAATGAAAGAAAAGTAGAATATTTTATCTTTCGAAAATCTGAACAAATGATTAAAAAGCACCTCACAATTACCCAACTTAGTGTCATTTTGCACTGCCAGTAATAATGAAATGACATCAATTTGTTATCATTTTCTAGGGCTTCATCAGAAGCTAAGAATTTATTTCTGAGTCTCTTAAGAAAGGCCTTAGCACCAATACCTTTCTTCTACCATGATTTACAGTCGTGGGTTTGCTGGGGCGGTGGGGAGGTGGTTAGAGGAAGAATATAATTGCTTTCTATTTCTCACCTCAAGCCTACATCTGATTCTCCCTTCCAGCCTTTCTATTCTTATAAATATGAGTTTCCTTGGTAAATCCATCTTCATGTCCCCAAGCAATTTGATGTGCTCTCATCAACTTCTTTTATATCTGGCACTTAAATTCATTGCAGCACTTATACAAGGTAAAGGAATTTTTTTATATGAGCATCTTTCTTTCTTCTCTTCTCCTGGATATAAAGGAGCAAAGTTTAAAACCATCCTGGAATCACAGAAAGTATTTAGTGAGAGTTTGTTTAATGCATGTATTACATTTAATTTATCTTCAACATTCACATTATAAAGGATTATTTATTTACTTTGATGTGAATGTACAATTTCTGTATACTAACACAATTTCAAAATCTATTGAAGAAATGAATTTTCTGAAAATTATTGCCTATTTATTATATATCTGTTAAAATTAATGACATTATGTAGGCATACTTCATTTTATTGCAATTCACTTAACTCACTTTTCAGATAGCATTTTCCCCAATGTTTTGGGGACTGATGTGTCCAACAAATTTATTGAGATCATTAACCCAACATGTGATTATTTTGTGTCTCTGTCACATTTTGATAATTCTCACTGTATTTCAAACTCTTTCATAAACATTTGGCATATTCAATAGACTGCACTGTAGTAGGAATCTAACATATGTAACGGGAAAACCCAAACACTATGTAACTCCCTTATTGCAACAGAATACACAGTGCATCTGAGGTGTGTCTGCATATAAATAATAACATTATGCTAAGACATTTTTTAGGAAAGTAATTTATCTATGGCCAGTCAAAGTCACTGCCATTGAGAGAGTTTTGATTAATTCAGTGCTATAGGACAGGGTATAAGTAGTCCTTAATGCTTCCAACACTAAGTAAGTCATTACAGAATCAAAAGCTTTTTTTTCGTTCCAGACAGTACCTTGCTATTTTGCACCAGGGATCATTGGTTCATACTGCAGTACGTATCTCATAGGACTGTGATGTTGTTGAAGCAACAAGTCACATGCATGTAGGCTGTTACTTTCTTTTTTTTGGTGGGCGAGGCATCACTGCCTTCTGGTGGTGGGAGTAGAAGGTCCAGCTTTTGCTCCTGTGGAGCTGCTGCTGGAATTGAATGTAGGTTGTTACTTAACAGTCAACAAATACAGGAAACAGGAAATGTAAGACCAGTACACACATATGGATTTTGTTGCAGTTGTGTGCTTTGACCTTAACACTGATTCATAAATACATGACAGGGAAGAGTAGCCCTATAAGACTCCCAGGCCTGTAATCTTTATGTGAGCAGGTTACTAGGTCTTCAATGTCTTAAAGGAGTTGGTGGATTTAAACCACTGTCTTTTCAGCTAGCAGCAGATTTGTAACCATTGAATCATAAAGTCAAAGCAAATCCACTGTCACGAAATCGAGTCTCATTTATAGCAACCTTTTCAGGCAGAGAACTGCTCTCTGGGGTTTCCAAGGCTACCAGGTTTCATGGGCGATGACAACCACTTTTTTCGTCCTTTGAGCAGCTAGTGGTTTTTGACGGTAAAGGTTAGAAGCCTTGTGCCTAACACTCCATAGCAGTGGTTCTCAACCTTACTGATGCTATGTCCCTTTGATGCAGTTCCTTAAATTGTGATGACCCCAAACCACCAAATTACTTTCCTTGTTTCTTCATAACTGTAATTTTACTACAGTCATGAATCATAATGTAAATATCTGACATGCAGCACATAGTTTCATTGTTACAAATTGAACATAGTTAAAAAATTAAAGCATCATGATTAATCATAAAATAATATGTAATCATATATTATGAAATATTTAATTGAAATATTTAATTGAAATGCTTTCTGAAAGGGTCATGTGACTCCGAAATGGGGTGCGATCCACAGGTTGAGAACTGCTGCCCTAGAAAAGCAGAGCATATAAGCTTCCTTAGCAGTTCACATTTGAAATAGTGTCCCTTTGAGGCAGACTACATTAGAAGACAAAGGATTTAGGAGTTCTTCCTGGTTGGAAGAATATTGACTCCTTGGGACTTAGAAATGTCAATATAACCTTCTTCTATGTAAAAATAAGACACGCTCTGATTCTGGATTGACCTTAGTTTTGCTTTTATTATATTATTTAACATCATTTGCTTGTTCGCTTCAGTAGTCAAGCTTTTAGTCTCCATGGTTACTTTTGCAGATGCAATTTGTTGAGAAGATCATTGTAAAAATCAATCAAGGCAGTGCTTGGAGATGCCATTTAGCTATTCCCCCAAATATACTATGCGATTTCAAAAGTTCATGGGAAAATTTTGTTATCTTTTGGGGTTTTTTTTGTTTTGTTTTGTTTTTTGGGGGGGCATCACTGCCCTCTGGTGGTGGGAGTAGGAGGTCCAGTCTTGCTGCTGGATTTGAACCTCCAACCCAGTGGGCTGCAGTCCCTCGCACAACCACTACGCCACCAGGGCTCACCCAAAATTTGTTATCTTTTAATCACATTTTTTTTCACAAAGTTTTGATGCACCTTCCAGGCCCCACCACCTCACAGACATTAAGTGATCAGTTTTATAGACTCTCTTGTGTTGTTCTCCTTATTGTTGCTAAGTGACAGTCAGGTGGTTCTGACTCAAATCTACAGAAAAAAACAACTACCAGTCCTGTGGTTCCTTAAGAGATTTTGTATTTGAGCATAATGTTGCAGACATTGATGCAATTCATCTTATGCAGGTTCTTCCTCTTTTCCTCTCACCTCAATTTTGTTAAGTAGGATATCAACTTTCCCAATGCCATGTCCAAAGTACATAAAACAAGTCTTGCCACCTTTGTTTCTAAGGAGGAGTCTAGCTGTATTTCTTTCAGCAGCACAGATTTATTTGATCTTTTGGCAGTCCATGGTATTTTCAATATTCTTACCCCAGCAGCATAATTCAAGTGCATCATTTCTCCTTCCATCTCTATTTTTCAAAGTCTAATTCCACAAGCCTATGAGGGAATTGGAAATGGCTTGTGTGTAGTTACATCATCTGATGTCAATTTGAAGACTACAAGCATAGGGGTAGAGTCAAGTAGGTCAATCAGGATGTAACCATTGAGGTATCTGTGTGAGCATGGTCTTCTGAGCATTCTGGGAACTCTGATATCTTCCTCCTTTGAGGCAGGAGACAGGCTCATTCCCTGTGAGACTCTCTATTTATTCCCTGTGGAACATTCCTGTGGAGAAGACACTTGCCCAGAGGCTGATGGAGCTAGACCTCTGGAGCCAGAAAAGCCATGTGGAGATCCCTGCTAGTGTTGAGATGCTTACAGCAGCATTGGATCCACAAGAATCCCCACCCATTGGCCTGTGATCTTCCTGCATTTGGTGTCACTGCATTAATCTTCATGAATCAGAAGAGGACTTTATATACTGCTATGGGATATATGGTCTAATATTGATTTCCTGGACATGATGTGAACCTAACTGGATGTTTTCTTAATATTCAATTGCTCTTGTATATAATCCTCTTTCTTACACACATGAGTCTCCCTGGATATATTCCTCTAGTCTTCCCAGACTGACCCAGCCTTGGGGAGATAAATCTTAATCCACAGAGTAACATCCTTGATTTTCAATGCAATATATTACCTGATCTCCTGACTGATACATCCAGGAGCTTTGATTGTGGATTCAAACAAGACTATATATCCTTGGCAACTTAAATATTTTCTCTGTTCACCATGGTGCTGTCCATTGGTCCAACTATGAAGATTTTCATTTATTTAAAAAATTACATTACATCGTAATCCATTCTGAATGCTTCACCTTGATTCTTCAAATTCAGATCAATTTTGTCATGCAAAGGTGTGTTACCTCCATAGCACAGAATTTTAATAAACCTTTTCTCCAACCCTGATGTCACATAATTTTTCATATAAACAAGATTCTCTGATTATTTTCTCAACAGAACTATAAGATAAGTATGATGAGAGGTTAAAATTGGCCCACATCTTTCCTGTTTTTAATCCATTGCAGTACTCAAACAACTGTCTCTTGATCCATGTATAAGTTCTGCATGAGAATAATGAAGTGTTCTGGAATTTTTATTTTTATCAAGGCTATCCTTATTTGTTATGATCCATACAGTCAATTTTATTTACACAGTAAATAAAACACAAGAAAACATCTTCTGGGTGTTCTCTCCTTTCAATTAAAAATCTATCTGACATAGCAATGCTATGCTTGGCTCTAAGTCATCTTTTAATTTAGGCTTAATCTTTGGCATCCCCCTGTCAACGACTTCTTCCAATGTACTACATCAATTATTGCTGGTAGATCTTCTATAAAACATTACTTACATATTGTTCTATAACTATGTATTCTGTTGGATCAACTTTTTGGGGATGAGTATAAAAAGCATTATCTCCAGTTAGTTGGTCAAATAGTTGTCTTCTAAATGCCCTGACATAGACAAATGAGTGCTTCTAGTTTCACTTGCTTGTTGAAACATTTCAATTGATATTCCATGAATTCCAGGGGTCTTGCTTTTGTCTAATTCTTTCAATGCAGCTCAGACTTCTTAATTCAGTATCATAGGTTCTTGATCTTATGTTACTTCTTGAAATGGTTGAATGTAAACCAATTCTTTTGGGTAAAATAACTCTTATGTTTTCTTTCCATCTTCTGATGATGCTTGCTGAGTAAATGTTTTCCTTACAGAATCTTTAAATACTGCAATTCAAGATTTGATATTTTCTTTAGTTTTTTTTTAACTTTGTTATGTTGAGTATAATTCATCCCTTTTTTGTTCTTGATCAGGTCTTTGAACATTTGGTTAAAACATTTTAATTTGTTTTCTCCAGCTTCATTTAATTTTTTTCTCCTCTTTTACTTGATCATCCTTTTCTGTCTTAGATACTGTAAGATTAAAAGCAAGCTTCTGAATATCTTCTGGCATCCACTTTGATTTTTTCTTTTCCTTTATTTTGAATGACCTGCTAGTTCTTCATGTATAATGCCCATAATGACATCCTACCGCTCATCACTTCTGGGATGAAGTGATGGTGAATGTGTCAAATTTGTTCTAGAAATGTTCTTAAAATTCAGGTGGGATATATTCAAAGTTGTCTCATTTGACTTTTCTGGACTTTTATTTTTTTTTTGGTAAAATAGGAATTTACTTGTGAGCAATAAATGGTCTGTTCCACAGAAAGTCCTTGATATTGAGTTTCTTTATCAGCTCTCCACACAGATGAAGTTCATTTGATTCTGTATATTCCATCTATAGAAATTCCCATGTATAGCCATCTTTTATGTTGTTGAAAACAAATATCTGCAGTGGAGAAGTCATTGATCCTTCATAATTTGATTATAGGATCTCTGACATCATCTCTAGCATCAAGGTCATATTTTCCAATGACTGTTCCTTCCTTTCTGTTACTACCTTTGAATTCAACTTGCCCAAAATTACCACGCATATTTATTGCATGTTTGATCAGTTTCCGACTGAAGATATTGATGGAATTCTTCAATTTATGAGTCACCAGTTGTTATGCTGGGTGTATAAATTTGTCTGATAGTTGTTCTGCATAGATTTCCTGCATGTGGATGGATATTGTCCTATCATGGTCAGATTGAACTTCAAGGTAGATCTTGAAATGTCCAATTTTACTATAAATGCAATGTCATTCTTCTTGAATATGTCATTCTTGGCATACTAAACTATGTGATTTTTCTACTTCAAAATATTTGATACCAGTCCATTTCAGCTCACTAATGTATAAGATATCTATATGTGTTCCCTGTCATTTTTGATGACTTCTTATTTTCCTTGATTCATACTAACTATACTTCAAGTTTCAAATGTAATGCATGTTTTCATCTGTTTCTTTTCATTTTGATTTATGTCCCATCAGCATTGAAAGGCCCTGCAGGGTTTGCTCCCGTAACTTTACTCCATCCATATTGTTAGGGTCACCGCAATGATACTCTTACTCAGCCATGTTTTCATTGCCTTCTGACCTGAAAAGTTCTTCTTTTGACACTCTGTCTGAAAATAGTGTGCTGTTATCTGTGAGGTTTTTTCCAGTATCCAACAATGTTTTGATGTGATCCATGATTTTTAATGACTTAGTAAGTTGAAATGAAGAACGCAGTCTTGCTTCATGCTCTGTTCTATATCTGGAAGTTCTGCTGAAATCTGTTCACGTTACGGGTCCCTGGTATTCAAACTATTAGTGACATAGCTTCCTGCATTCTAGCATCATTTAAGCTTCCACTGTATGGCATGCCTACAGATATTTTTGGAGAGTACATTATGGATGCTTTTATTTTTAAATGATTTTATCTATAGTTACCCCGTATTGAATCATAAATAGAGAAAATAAACTCTCAAAGAGCATCTTTTATGTCAGTATGTAAGTACATTATATAAATTTCTCTTAAGTATGGAAAATACATTTATATGCAATGCCATAAGAAAGAAATATATTGGAGTGTATATGGCTAAAGAGTTCTCTTAGTAGTACACTTGATTTAGTGTCATTAACTTGCCTTAGAAAAAATGTTCAATCAAAACAGTGGCTTCCAAGAGAAAGCTACTGGACCTTTTGAAGTTACAGCAGACAGTTCCGCTGTGAAGGTAATAGGTTTTATGATTTCAAAACAGTTTGACAGTTTGCTTGTTTTTTTGATGCAGGAGGATCACAGGATCTTATTAGTAAGATCTTTTAAAGAGAGATTAACACGACATTTATAAGAAAGGAAAGTTGCATACAAAAATATTTATAAATACTATGTTTATTATTGTAGGGTAGCAAGGACTATTCTATGAGAATGTGTTTGGCAAACTTTACATATCAATCCTGCAGCTCACATCTTGCTTCAGACTTCTTTTTGATCCCAGAGATCAAAAAACTTTTCAAAGGAATACAATTTGAGTCCTTTGATTATAATAAAACTACCATTTGTCATGAGGCAAACTAAAGAGAACAGTTTTTCAGAAAAGAGTTTGATAGTAAGATAACCTTCAAATGTGTATAGACAGAGATGAATAATAATTCAGAAAGTGATAGTTTTACTCTTTGTGTTAGTCTGAATTGACTAGAGAAACAAATCCCAGGAGACACTTGTATATGCATAAGAAAGAGCTTTATATAAAAAAGTAATTTTATATTGAGAAAACATCCCAGGCCAGTCCAGATCAAACCCAAAAGTCTGAGAGCAGCCCATATCTCTGATACCAGTCTGTAAGTTCCTCTTCAGACTCATGCAACACATGCAATGCTGCTGAGTGAAAGAAGACCATAGGCGAGTGGGTGAAGAGTCTTGTGGATCAAGTGGTAGTGGAAGCATCCTAGCACCGGCATGGGTTTCTATGTAGTCCATCCAGGTCCAGGATTCTAGTATAGCTCTATGTGTCTTGTCAGCAGGAAAATGAAGCAGAGAGTCTCTGTCTCCCCTCCATTAAGTTATTTTCTGTGAGATCATCAAGCTTCGACCTGATTAGCAGGCTAGACTCCAGCTTTTCACAAGTTGACGGGAGATTATATACTACCACACATCTTCTATTTTAGTAAAAATTTCAATGCTGGCTCACAGTACACCCCTATGTGTTTTTGAGACAGTAACTGCATACAGGAATAGAAAGCTCTGTCTATCTCCATAAGGGCGGTTAGTGGTTCCAAACTGCAGACCTTGTGGTTCACCATCTGTTTTGTAAGAATTGCCACCAAGGAGGCTTATTTGATGCAAAAAGGAAGAAAATGTCCATACTTGATTGTGGTGATGATTGCACAACACTCAACTATTGATCTTTATGAAATGTTAATTAAAGCTCAATAAGATAAAACATAACATTATGCCATATTTTACAGTAACTAATCTATGTTTTATATCACAGCTGGATATTTTGAGCCATATAAAGTGCTTTTCTAGATTATGCTTTGAAACATGGATTGGTATCTGCATCATGAAATTGTGATCATACTTCTGTGAAAGCATACAATTTTGAAGGAATTATCATTTTGAACACGGATACATTCATGAATTGATAATTTATGTGAAAAAGCATCTAATTGATAATACATGTTAAAGAGTGCTTAGCTATGTTATTTTCATGAGGACATTTTATTCTAAAGATTAATATCAGTGATTATTTTCTTCATAGAATATAAACCTTCCATATAAAATAATTATATAAAAACTGATATTTTCCTTGCGCTTCCAAATTTCACTTTCGAAGTGGATATTCTATTTGAAATCTCAGAAAGACAGACAATTCTTTCAATATTATCCCTGATTAATGCATGTTCACATAAGTTTAAAGACATTAGACCTCCCTAAGCAATCTGCCCTATCTATCACTTCTTAAAACTTCTTCTAATACTTTAATTTATATATTTTTATTAATAATAAATAATGAAATTTGAATATTATTTAAGCCTCTTTTATGCAAAACATTTCCATATTTTAGCTTCTACAAAATGTGTAAAATGACAGTACTTATTGCAAGTAACTAAACTAGTCTAATGGTTTTACTCTGGATAGCTCTCATTTTCCCTCCCTACTGGGTCTCACAGGACCCAGAAGGACATCACTTCCCTACTAGCTACCTTGCTGTGCCCTAAGTTTCTTTTAAACAGCTTGTAACCCTGTTCGGGACTAGACTTGGAGCTATGAACTCAATTGTAATGCCTCTCTCCTCCAATGCTCTCATTACTTTCCATCCTTCCTCCCCCACTCCCAACTCTCCTGCACATGCATCTTCCTGTAAAACAAAATCATCCGTACTATGATTTAACATTATAGGTGCAATTTTTCCCCACACACTTACAGATTAAACTTTAACAAACTCTAGTAAAGGACGATCTGTTATTATGATAAACATGAGGGTTAAAAACATTTAAATATTCAAATACTGCTTACAAACATTTTTACATTTTCTAATATTTCCTGCATTAATTAAAACCTTAAATTAATTTTTCTTTTTAATTGGAATCTGAAGTCCAATATGATTGAATTTCAAACCCACTGAAATCAGCTAATACAAACATTTTAATTAAATCTCTCAGCTTAATACTCAAAGAGTTGCCGCAAGGGGTTTCATTAACTCTATTTGTATATGAATTCCAAAATAGTTTACCAGTCAAAACATATGTAAAAATGTAACTCTGATTCATAACTTTCATCAATGACTTCAGAAAATCAAGCCAGAAACTATAGTTACTAGAGGAAGGCCACCAAAAAGAGCCAGCAGTGGATTGTGGACTTTGAGCCTGAGTCCACTTCACTAAAAATGTTCTTGCTCCAGGAAAAGTTAGGTTTCTCGAGTGGATAACACTAAAGTGACCAGAGTGTAACATTGGTAAAGCAGGACACCATTGATGAGGGGCGTGAAAGAGGGGGAAAGGAGTATATTCCCTTCCTGGTCCACCACCTTTCCCTAGGTTGTCCTGCATTCTTTCCACAAATCAGGACTTTTTTAAAAACACCCTGAGATGCGGGAAAAATTGTTTGAAATCAGGATGCCATAAGTGGGATGTAATACCTCGGTTCTTGGCTTTAGATGATGAAGGAAATCATACAGAAGTCTGCTTTGTAATCCAAGTTGGTTTAAGAATGTCAGGGCATGTTTCAGGTTTTGCAGTCTCAGTCTCAAAGGGGTTCATTCAAAGCAGAGCATGAGCTAACTCACGTAAAAGAGATCACACATGTGTAGAACTGGGAGGGGGTGGCCTCCCAGAAGGTCAGAAGGCCAAGAACCCTAGAATGTAAGTGCAGGTGGACCCAGAGGATGTGGGTCCCAAGCAGGTGTGGGGGTGGGGGGACACATGAGGGGAGCAGTGGCAAAACAAGCCTTGCACACACCATCAGTCACAAAGCTGCTATTGTCAGAGAATCAGACACAGTCTGCAACAGCATCAGTTGGTCTTTAAGGTCTGGCAAAGGCAGGTTATTTGTGGACAGTAGCTCAGAGCAGGAATGGAGAAGCTCAGAGTCCTTCCCAGAGCTGCACTGAGGGTGCTACAAGTCTCAACGGTGATATCAAGGACCTCAACCTGTGTGTCGTGACCCCTGGGGGAGTTGAACAATCCATTCACAGGGGTCGCCCAATTCATACCAGTAGCAAAACTATAGTTATGAAATAGCAACAAATATAATCTTATGGTTTTAGGGTCACCACAGAATGAGGAATTGTATTAAAGGGTCACGGCACTGGGAAGGTTGAAAATCACTGTTCTATAATAAGAACATAATGATAAGGATATGATAGTTTGATAGGTAACTACCACAAAGTCTGTTACAGTCTTTAGCTTATAACATGCCAGTGATCCTGTGGGTGAAGTTCATTCTATGGATATATCAACTGTTTCTTGGACTAAGAGGGCCCCAGTTGCTATTGCATATAGGCAAGGTGGCAGGCTGGCTGAGGAGCATAATATTTGGAAAGCCATATTGGACCTAGAGGGAGGCCTCGTGACTAGGTAGATGTGTAGCTTAGACAATAAGTCTTGGCTAGAAGAGTGGCTGAACATTCAGGTACTATTAGAAAACTCTTAGAGAAATAAAGGTTGTTTCACAGGCATCTGAGAGTTCTGTAAAGTGTTTGACTGGAGGTGTTCCTGACCCTTCTGTGGGATGAATATAGGACTTTTCCACAATCTGGTGGGAGGTCAGATGTTTAGAGATATTTCTCCCTAAATGCTCCAGCTATCTAGATACCACTTGCTCTCCCACAATAAACAGGGCTGACTCTGCTGTTAGGAAAATGGACTACTTTCCCTGAAAGCTTTGACTAAATCAAGTCCCCAGTCCAAGGGCAATCAAGGTTAAGCCACAATCATGAAACTTAGGGCCCACCCATCTTGCCACATGGGTACCCCAATACCTCAATTTCCTATAATTGATATGCTTTTAGATCATCCCCCTCATTTCTGTGCATGACTAATGTTATTCTTCCTTCCTTCCTTTTCCTATGCATGGGCTTCCCGCTCATTGTCCCTATTGCAAAAGAGTTCATTGACACTAGTGGCCATCTCTTCTAGTGTAACTCCTTCAGGCTTTTGCACTAGCTGCTGGAGATTTTTCTGAATGTCTGGTGTGGCCTGTGTGAGAAATTTGTCTCAGAGTATGATTTTCTCTTCTTATGAGTCTGTCTACCGTGGTATGATTCCTCAGGGCTTCTCTCATCTGCTCAAAGCAATTGATGGAGCTTTCAGTAGGCCTTTGGATAATAGTTGTCACTTTAGAGTAGTAGATGACCTTTTGCTACCGACTTTAGTCCATTTTTTCTGCACACCAGAAAATGTCCCCATGTCCATCTGTCATTGGGATCAGTAGAATCTCAGGTGGGGTCAATAGGAAGCACAGCTACATCTCCTATTGGATATATATCTTTCATCACATGTAAACCTTCTGCAAAGTTCCTAGCTCCCTTCAGCACTAGATTTTTCTCAAAATCTGTCATACTCTGTTCCAGAATGATTATTATATCCTTCTAAACAAAGTCAAAGGGTAGTGCGAGGTGCTGACATGTCTCCGTGTACTCTTCTGAACTCTCTGAATAAGTGCCCAAGTCACTCTTAATCTGCTGAATTCAACTAGGGTGAAAAGGCTTGTGAATTACCCAGGGGACCTAATCCCCCATCTACCTCTATTAAGGGTATCATGTTGATGGGGTCACCTTTTCCCCTAGCTTCTACAGGTTCAGGGACAAAGGGTGGTGTCACTGGGCTGGGCATAGAGTTGCCTTTCCTTGGTACACTTGGAACAAAGTTTGTTACTGCTTCACCAGAGGAAAATTGCTTTAGCATAAGGGAACTCCATCTACTTCCCCATTTCTTTGCAGAAACAGTCTAGCTGAACTAGTGTTAGAAAGGGACATATGCCATTCTTGGGCCATGATTCTCCCTCTCCTAGAAGGTCCCCAGGCCAGATGGGGCTGCAGAAAGATAGTAGCTTCCATTCCACTAGCATTTGTGAGTCGAATCTATGCCAACTAGACAAGACCAATTCAGCACTGTGCCCTCGGGTCAAGATCCTTTTCTACCCATCTAGACAACAGACGCAGCAGGAATACTAGGAATCCCAGGACCCCGGGGTCATAATCGGAAGCTGTGGCACACTGCACCTAAGGGCCATGAATCTTGAGCCTACACAGATGCCTCTGTTCACAGGGATAGGGGATCCAGTGTCTGCTGGTAAATTGGGCCCTGAATGTATTCCAGGCAGGAAGTAAGTGATAGGCCACCAGCTTAGGTGATGTCACAGGGCTTGCGTGAGTAATTCACCTGAACTTCCAAAGGTGGGATCACCGCTTGGAATGACCTTACAATTGCCTTCAAAAGCAACCCCCGGCTTATGAATGACCTTTCTGAAACTTTTGAAGGGGATAAGAGACCTGGCAATTGGCTCAGCGCACTTTGAGCCACTTTAGGAAAATTGGGATCCTTGGCTAGACACATACTCTACCAGGAATGTAAATGACTCGAAGGCCAGAGACCAAAGGTGGAGAGGCAGTTGTGCTTAAAAGCCTTCTAGAACAGCTGGGTTAGCAGTTACCCAGTGCCCTTGCATTCAAATGCCTCTTGTCAAGGCTTGGTGAAAGGAAAAACCAACCAGTGAAAGAACTAAAAGGACAAAGTAGTAGAAAACCAAAGGTAAGCAATAAAATAGGACCAAGCTACCTGTTCATGGATGTAATAAAAGAGTTGGGGGGCATCCTGGGAAAACGCAGGCCCAAACCTGTGGGAACTGGGCAGACCAAAAATTGTGGGAACTAGGCAGGGCTATTCACTAACTCCTGTGCCACCCTCACCACCTACCACCCCAACCCACCCCCCTTGGTTGGAGCACTGGTTGCTATCTTGGTGAGGTCAATAGAAGACCATGTGCACAGTTGCCATGCAACAAATCTCAGCATCTGGAGTCAGAAAGGGGAGGGCTTGGGGAACCAACATCCTGCAGAGAACCCAACAGGTTTGTGCTAGCAGCAGTTTGCTGATTGCCACACAGGGAAAATGCTGGAGAACAAAATGGCTTTGGAAACCAGAGTTCCCAGAAACTCTAGGTTATTGTCTGCTGACTTGTCACAGTAAGGCGGAGGGAAATCTGAAGGCAGGGATGACACAGGAGAGCAAAAGGGTAGACCCACTGGGTTGGAGAGGCAGACACGCAGGGGGAGGAGGAAGGGGCACCTGGGGCCCTACTTTATTCATGGCACCGGGGAGAGCTTCCACCAAGTTGGCGCTCATTGCAACTGCTTCAAAAGGAATGATGGACTCCCATAAATTCTGAGAAGAGGAAGGAAGTTGTTGTCCGATCTCCTTTGCAAAGGCTTGTGTTTTTCAAATGCCCATCTCACTTTTTAAGTCTGACACTTAGAAAGTTCAACTCAGTCACCAGAGCTTCTCAGTCTCTCCAAGGTCAAGTGAGTTGACTTGTGAACAGTGGAGCAAACGTGTCAATGAGGCAGAGGGGGCGTGCCTGCTCCAGGGACAAGTGTCCAGAGCTGGGCTTACTTTAGAGGATGGTGTTCAAAGGCTTTATCTTGTATTTATTTATTTATTCATTCATTTATTTATTTATTTATTTATTTATTTATTTATTTATTTATTATTTAATTCACACAGCACTAAAGGTTGGTTTCTCTAGTAGATAATGCCATGAAGGAATTCATGCTGAAGGCTGTTCTGTATTCGAACTGGCTTTTATGAAGGACAGGACAAATCACAGGTTTGAAAGTTTCAGTCTCAAAGGGATTTGCAACCGAGCACTAGCAACCTTGTGGAAAATGGCCCCCACGTGTGTAGAACTGCTTGGGGGCATGGGGATCCCTGGAGCCTAAGAGCTAGTGGGCCTAGGGACTTTGGGTTGCAGAGTAGGCCTGAACGGCCATATATGGGCTTCCAGGAAGCCTGAAGTGGGTCCTAAGGGAGCATGCTCAAGCGGTGCATGTGCACCCCCAGTCTTCCCACCCCTGCCTTTGACCAGGAGCTAAAGAAAGTAGGGAGTGGCCGTGAGCATGGAGTAGCTCAGAGAAGGGCTGTGTGACAGTCAGGGAAGGGGACCCCCACTCGCGTACCCCTAGAAGCTGGTAAGAGTGATCAGCTTTCCCACAGTTAGGACATTGCAAGCCCATGCCTGGGAAGGTGTGGTGGATTATATTGGTTGACTCCATTGGTTGGGTTGCATCACTCAGGTGATGTCATGAGCCTGGGCCTGGTGTGAACACCCAGTGGTACCTCGCACCTAGCTCCAGGGCTTAAAGATGAGAATGCTTAGTTTGCGGTCTTCAAAGTGTCTAATGGTTGTCAGACAACCATTTCTTGCCAGAAAGTGACCAGATTTTAACATTGGCAAAGACCAGATTTTAACATTGGGACACCATTTTGTGTGTGTGTGTGTGTGTGTGTGTGTGTGTGTGTGTGTGTGTAGAGGGGGTATATTCCATTCCCATTCTCCCTTCGTTCCCATGCATTCTTTTCAAAAATTGGGACTTTTTTTAAAATGTCGCAGAACACAGGAAAAAATGCTTGAAATCAGAACTTTCCCACCAAAACCGGGACGTCGGGTCACTTAAGGGGATTTTTGCAGGCATGGGAGGACCAACCCTCTGTTCCTAAATCTAGCTACCTAACAGAAACAAGGAGAGAGAATGCGTTGTAGCACTGGAGAAAGCAAGAAGTAGCAGCAGAGGCTGACCGGAAACAGGCAGCAGCTGGTCCAGTGCCCCTTCTAATCCTTAGACCAAGAAAGTTGAATGGCTTAGGGACTGTGTGAGCTCAGGCCACAAAGGGAGAGAATTTCTTTCTGTAGGTGCCAAAAAAAATGACCAAGGAGATTCTAAGAGAAATTATTTTCTTGTGTTCTGGGCCTTAGGAACTGGGAAGAACAGCAGTACCACTACACAGGAGATTTTCTGCTAAGGATTGGATTCTATTTTTATAGGGATAGTGAGGTTGCTATAGAAACTGAAACATTGGCAAGCTGTGTTCAAATTCACTGCCATCATCCATCCCTGTTCATAGCAACCTTTAAGACAGGATTGAACAGCCTCTAGGGGTTCCAAAGACTTCAATTGTTCACTGGAGTAGAAAGCCTCGCTTTCCTACCTTGAAGTGGTTTCAAACTGCTGATCCATGGAGCTCGTTCGCAATGATGTTATGGAGAGAAGGTGCAGAGTTTTGAGATTTGAATAGAAAGAGTAAAGTTTATTTAAGAGGGCAATTGTGGAACAGAAATTCAAAGGTTCTTCAGCTAGTCTAAAATGCCAGGCAAAACCCCATAAAGTTATCATGTGCTAATGCTGAGCCTCGGCCATTGACTGACTTTCTGGTGACTCTTCTGCTATTGCATGGTCCTCTGTAGTGTAACTCTTCATTGCAGGAAGGTATAATCCGGCACACACACCATCCCCCTCCACATACTCCATCCTGTGCCCTTCTTGTCTCAGACTCCTTCTCTCGTCAAGTCATTGTGGGGATTGTGTGAACATCCTGAATATTCATTATCTCCCATATATCCAGGTTTTTTCCCCATTTGTGATGAGTAGGTTTGTTATGCCAAAATGGCCACAGAAGATTGGTGGGTCTGTTGTGATGGCACGGCCAATGAACACACGGGATGAATTGAAGGGCAGAGATAGGAAGTGCTCGGTGAGCCCCGCCCTCTCTCTTGCTTCCAGATCTTTGGACCAGAGAGCTGCCTTGTTCGTCTTGTGTCTCAACCTCCAAGCAACACTAACTGTGGGACAACTAATCATGGACTGTGGAGCTGTGAGTTGAGGATAGTTCAATCCCTACTTCGCCACGCTCTTGGAATGCACATCTCTTGAGCTGGGGACTTTGGGACTCTGTCATCTGGCTGCCTGTTGGCGACCTGCTCTGCTGTTTGCTGCCTGTGAACAGATAGCCTGGATTGCTCTACAGAGGACTACTCAGTGGCCCTCAAAATTAGAAGGACTGCCAGTCTTCTAGTTGCCTCATGCAAGTGAGTTGCACCGAGCAATCTGTATTGCTCTATGGATAGTTAATGTTTTCTTTCTTATCTTATATACCTTTCTCTGTATATAAATATATAAAAAGAATTACTAGTGTCCTGATTTTATTTCTCTAAGAGAACCCAGCCTGACACACCATTGATAAGGAAATGTGTTTCATTCTGACTTTGAATTTCTTTTGTGCTGGAAGGCTTTGCTAGACAGTGTGTCACCACCTCTCATTTGTGTTCAAGATCTCTGACACTTTCCTTATATTATGACCTGTCTCCCTTCACCAGTTGCTGACTAGCTAATAATACTTCCTGGCAGAGTTGTGTGCCTCTAATGCTTATGTCAGAGAAGCAGAAGACTTAAGACTTTGGACCACTTGAGGTCCAAAGGCTAGGTGGATAAGAATACTGCCCTGATTGAGCCACTATACCTTGAATGTTCCCTGACCTGAATTATAACCTGTTAGCTTCCCTACTGCCATTAGGTCAACTCCAACTTTTAAGGACACTAGAGAACAGAGCAAAACTACTCCCGAAGGTTTTTGAAGCCATACATCTTATAGAAACAGAAAACTACCTTTTCCCAAAAGCAGCTGGTGGATTTGAACCATTAAAATTTCAGTCGAGTGTCACTTTTGTAACCTGTTGCAACCTTCATATGCCCAAAATATGCTTGTGTTGTCTTGTAGTTCTGTATGGACATTGAAAAAATTTATTAAACCCCAGAGAGAAGAATCCCTTACTATCAAAAGAAATGTTGGCAAAAGATTTGAAGGCTAATGGCACACCTGACCTCTATCTCAGGTGTGGTTCTTAATTCTCCTTCCCTATTGTCAATTTACAAAAGGTCACACTGAAACCTTCATGTAAATTTGGAGTCCTGGTGATCTATGATCTACGTTTAAAAACTTAGCCAAAACTGAGGAGCTGATAACAAGGACTCAAGGAGAAAGTAAATGGTTTGAGAATGATGATGGCAACAAATGTACACATGTCCCTGACTCAATGTATGGATGTATGGATTATGATCAGAGTTGTACAGTTCACAGTAAAATGATTAAAAATAGATAAATAAGCTCAGCAAATAAAAGTCCTGTAGAACAAACACTCTAATATGAACAAATAAAAACTGAACAAAACAATAAAAGATTGTTTGAACAAAACAATTCAAAGATGCAGAAAAGTATGGAATCTAGAGAAGTTCAAGCCTGCCTCAGGGGGTGGGGTGAGATAGACCGACACAGATTTAATGATTCAGGTTAGATTTATGCCTTTGATCTTATAAACTAGAGTGTGTTTCAGAGGATTTATGTCAATGGATGTCACCCTCTTGATGCTGTTTTGTGATTTTCCATTTTTCTGTATATGAAACCCAGGAGTGATGAACCTATAGGGACGGCAAATAGAATAAGGGTTCCTGGGACAGGGGGTGCACTGGTGGTGTTGGGATAAGGAGATGATCTCAAGATGTCTGTGGTAGTTACATAATCTGATGTCAATATGAGGGTTAAAAATGAAGGGGTGGTTCAAATCCAGCAGCAGCTTTTCAGGAGCAAGGCTTGGCTTCCTACTCCCACCATGGCAATGATGCCACACACACAAGAAGAATGAAGGGGTAAAGTTGATCCTGTTAATTAGGAGATAGCTATTGAGGCCTCTGTGTGCCCATGGCTTTCTTCTGAGGATTCTGGGGAACTCTCGTATTTCCTCTGTGGAGGTGGAGATGCTCTCTTTCTGATCAATCCCTATGAGACACCCTTAAGGAGAAGCCACAGGAACCCACCTTGAAGCAGCCAGAGCCTTGCACCTAGAAAAGCCATGTGGAGATGCCCACCACTACTGAGACGCTTGCAACACCACTGAACCAGAAGACTCCCCACTCACTGGTCTGTGGTCTCCTAGCCTTCGATATCATCACATGTATTATGTGAGTTTAAAGTGGAACTTATAGATTGATATCAGGCATAGGGGCTGACATTGGACTTATGGACTTGATCTGGCCTGGGATGGGATGCTTTCACCATATTCAATTGCTCTTGCATATAAAGCTCTTTGCGATTCACAACTAAGTGTCCATGAATTTATTTCTCCAGCCTACTTAGACTAACATAGTCCATAGATGAAAAAGATTGTTTGGAAACTGGTTATGGTAGCAATTGTGCAATTGTACTGGATGTGATTGAAATATGGAATGATATGGTGTATATATACTAAATCCCAACTAATAAAATAAATTGCATGGAACACCATTTAATCCACAGTTCAGTTCATTGCAGGTATGATGTCGATTGTGGAAAAAGATTGTTTCTTTATTCACAAGGTCACCATATATCATGGGTCACTCTACAGCAGCTTGAAACAACCTACCTTATGAAATGATACTTTTTTAACTTACGCTTGTCTTCATTATCTACTACTGCTATAACAGAAATACCATCTCACTCACTGCCATGAAGTCAATGCCAACTGACAGTCAGTAACCATGTAGGACAGGGCAGACCTGCTGCATGAGAGTCTGAGTGTATAGCTGTCTACATGAGTAGAAATTCCTTCTTTCTCCCGAGGAAGAAATTCCATAGTGGTTAGATTTCCAATCAAAAATTTTTTTTCACAGTTAGTAGGTGAGTCAGGTTCTTCATAAATATTCTAGGACACATGTCCAACAGAATTTTCCAAACTTTATGTAGTGTATTCTTTTAACACTGCTCATTTAAAATCTATTTTCTCTCATGTTTCATTATAAGCATGAAGGAGAGACTATTCAAACCCTTTTAGTATCTTGCTTAGAAATCTCCTGAATTAACTATGAAATCCATTAATTGCAAGTTCTATTTCTTATCAAACATTCAAAAAAGTTCTTCTTATGGCATTTAACCATCACCTTTCTCCAACTGACCACTCACATGCCCAGTATCTTATTTCAAAGGCTCTCTACAGGAGGGTTTAATATCTACAGAATGTCTAATAGCATTCTCTTTATGGCAGCATATATATTTATTCCTTGACTTGTGATGTAATTGAGTTACAATGACTTACACTTACATCTGTCTCTCAGTTTTGCTTTTCGCTTCATAGATATTTTCCTTTGTGATAAATACTACATAGTTTTGGAGCACTTAATTTGCTGTTACTCTCCTTGAAGGTATTGCTTCCATCCTCTAGAGACAGATGGAGCTTGGATTTATGAAGATATCTACAATAAAGGGCAATGAAAATAAGAGCTAACAAAATGAGGTATTTGACTTATATCTTTGGAATGAAATCCTGTTACATATTGGTGACTATTTTAGTTAAGACAATAGATGCTTTCTCTACTGAGGATTTCCTTTGATAACCATAATTCAACCAATCGTCTCTACAAGGAAGTTTAGGCTTTTACTATTAAAGACCTTGTAATCTTTCAGCCACCAAGTATGACCTAAATCCAAAACCACATTTGTAATGTAGACACTTGCTAAAGCAGTGAGCAGCTTCTTGGCACCACATTTTCAGTTCTCTGGTGATGTTCTAGCAGAAGTGAGTGACTGTAACCAAGAGATTTTTATTTTCATACATCTATGAAGCTAGAAGTCTGAGTGCAGGTATTGACTCCCGATGAAGGATTTCCTGCTTCATCAGCTGTGGAGGAAGAACCTCATATCTTTGGGATGTATTGCTTGGCTCCTTGGTAACATGCACGAGACACGGAATATCTCTTTTTCCAACTCTGTTCTCTAACTTTCTTCTTTAAATCCCTTTATCTATCAAAGGAGATTGATTTAAAATTTAATCTACATATTAAGAACACATCAACACATATTTATCTGAGTTTGCATCACGTATTTCAGGGGCACATGACTGAACAGCCTGCTGGCAGCTCCCCTTTGCCAACTCTATCTTATGTGAGCATGGCTGGTAGAAGCGTTTTACCACTCAGAAAGATTTCTCACTCCTTTACCTGTCCCTGGATCTTTATCACTCAAAGGGATGACTCCTTTGCAAGACTAAACTTCCAAGAAATGTCTCCTTTGTGTGCTCCTCTTGGTGGTCTTTGATTCCCAGAGGTAGCATCGTTGTTCTACTAAATAAGCTTAGGTTTTACTTTTCAAGCACACTGTCTATAATTTCAAGCGAATTGAGGTTAGTAAGAGATGCTCATGAATCTATGGAAAGTGCAAATTGTTAATGTAGTTGAGTGTTAAATGAAGATTTGATGTGCAAGTTATTAGAAGATACATTTAAAGACAGGTCTAGCTACCCACTTCTGAGGACTCAGCTGTAGATGACACAATATAGCATAGTTCAGCTCTGACACACCTGGGTTCACCAGGGTCAACCTGATGGTCACTGATCACTTGTGATAAAGCTAATACTTGGATATATGACCGGCTGGAGTAGAAGTTTAAACATAGGAGTGTTAATAACCATGGGATTAGGGTTTGAAACTGCAAGTTGCCCATGGGAGTAATTTGAGACTTTCTATTCCCATAAAGGGTAACAGTCTCTGAAACCCGCAGGGGCACTTCTACCTTATTGTATATTCAACTCCAGAATCAACTCGATGGCAGAGATCTATAGAGCAACAAAAAATACATCTGTTCATGTATCAACTATATGCCTATCATATACTTCATATTTTGGATAATGAAGAATGTGCTGTCCATGTACTTTAACATAAATGGTACATGGCTGACAATTCTTAGCATCAATTATTCAACAATGCTCTGTAATTTTTAATGTACAATATTTGTCCACCTTTTGTTAATTTTATTGCTAAGTATATATATTTTCTTTTGGGTGCCATTGTCAATAGCATAATTTTCTTAATTTTATTTTGGAATTATTGGAACTAGAAAGGAAATCGATGTTTTATATTAACAATGATTGCCATCTATATCTGATGAGAGCATGCCCAGCAGGAGCTTTTTAACCACTCAGAAAACTTTCTTGATCCCTTACATGTTCCTGGATCTCTGTCACTCAAAGGGATGACTCCCTTGCAAGGTTAAACTATTGCAACTTTGATGTGTAATGATTCTAGTAATGTCCTTGTAATGTAATAATATAAATTGACACTTATGCAGTGACATAATGTGAGAGCTAGTCAATGAAATAACTTGGCAGTTATAGCATGGTGCCAGCCTCCACTTTTTGGTCTGATGTGACCATCATCTATTTTTGCACATTGCCAGTTTCACACAGCAATATCGTTTAGGGAATTGTAGCATGTACATAAGTAAAAAGTGGGTAATCCAATTGATCAAATCTTGAGGTATGAATTTATAGGAAGAAATAATTATAACTTGTAGTATCTAAGAGTGATAAGTGGATACATGACCTTGGAATTAGGACAGAGATGGTGACATATTGATTATTTAAATCTTGTTAAAATTTTTGAGACAAGTAATTAGAAAGTTTATTAGAGCAATATAAATTCAAATTTATCCTATCATTTATACTGATATTTTGTATTTAAAAACCACCAAAATATACTATGAATCACAATAGATGCAGCTATATCATGTTTTCATTTCATAATAATTTGCTTTCCAATATTCTCTTTGCTGTTAGTAAAATATACACAGCAGAATATTCAATTCAACCATATAGCACAGACAATTTAGATTAAATTACTCAATTTGTACCATATTTCTCTTCCTCCTTTTCTGAGTTGTTCCTCCATCATTGGCACTGTCACTTCTCCCTTCAACTTCTATCAAATCCTTTGAGTTGCCTTTTTCAATTTATCCTTAATAAAATCTACTGCTCATAAAAGACCTCTAAAACTGTCTGCTTTAAAGATGAACAGACAATAAAGAGAGGATCAGAGGGCCAGCACCACCATGAGACATGGCATCTCTCACTAAACCATAGTGCTGTATGGGACAACACTGGAGACACAATGTGGGAATAGTGTACTCTCTGAAGGAAGTGGTGGGTGGGTATCAATTCTGGGACAAGGGAACAACAAGGGAACTAAAACCAATGGAAAGAAGAGCATGTGATATCTAATGGGTTTAATTAAGGGCAATATAGCAGCGAGGAATTACTAAACCTGGATGAAAGCCGAATGTGAAGGTGGGTGAGTTAGTCTGGGTACATTAGAAAAGCAAATCTACAGAAATGTATATTTTAAGAGAGAATTTTATATAAAGGATAAGTGCATGTCAAAAATATAACCCAATTCAGCACTGCACAAGTCCAACATTAACCTAAATGTGTGACACTATTCCACAAAGTCCTCCTCTGTCTCACAAGACACACACAATGATAGTGATGGCAGGAAGAAATCCCCATTTCTGCCCCTCTTACCCCAGCCACCTGCCTTCACAAAACCCTTATAGATTATTATTTTCATATTCTTCATCATCATCTGTTCCCTCTCACCCACTTTTTCATTATTTGTTCCCCTGGGAGGCGTTACAATTTATCTTGTGATCGATATTCCCTTCCCCCCCACCTCCAACGTTCCCCTAATCCTCCCAGTATCTCTTCAAGTCTTGTTGGCCTTGAAGGATTTATCTATCCTGGATTCCCTGGGGTGCTGGTACTAACCTGTAGCAGTGTTCATGTCCTGGTCTAATCTGATTTGTAATGCAGAATTATGTTCATGATAATAGAGGGAGGGAGGCACTAAAAAACTAGAGAAAATGGCTGTTTCATTGGGGCTATACTGAACCCTGATTACTCATCTCTTCCCTGTGAACCCTCTGTGAAGGAATGTCCAATTGTCAAAAAATGGGCATTGGTCTTCACTTCATGCTTCCCATCCCATCCTATTCACATTGGTTGTGATTTTGTTCTGGATTTTAGATTCCTGATACCTGATTCCATTGACACCTCATGCTTACATGGGTTGGTGTCCTTCTTCCATGTGGGTTTTGTTGCTTCTCAGCTAGATGGCCAATTTTTTATCTTCAAGCCTTTAAGGACCCAGATGCTATTTCTTTTGATAGTCACCATTAGCTTTCTTCACCACATTTGTATATGCACCCATTTTGTCTTTAGTGATCATGTCAAGAAAGTGAGCATCACAGAATGCCAGATTGCTAGAACAGTGTTCTTGTGTAGAGGTAGCACTTTTGTTGAGGCCCAATGTCCACCTGCAACATTAAATGTTAACATATAGATATAAGTACATAGTTCTATTCCCCCTTTTTTACATATATAATATAAAATTTATATAGCTCTATCCATATATCTATCCAACATCTATCTATCAATCATATATATATATATATATATATATATATATATATAGTTTTCAGGTTTCTTGCTTTGTGATGGTTGGACCAGGGTGCGGCTGTTTTAGCCAGTTTCCTTCTTCAACTAGCAGGGTTCACTTCCTGCAAGACATCTCTGAAGAGTAGCCACATTGATCTACCCTGATGCAGCTCTGTGTACTGGAGTGGATATCAGGGCTCATGTGGAAAGAGAGAGAATTCTTTGAAAATGATGGTGGCTAGTTATGCGCAAATATGATTGACTCACTGGATGAATGCATGGATTGTGATAAAGAGATGTAAGAGTTCCCCAAAAAATAAGGGATAAGAAAAGATCATTTCAATAATAATTTTAGTTAAAGCTTAAGAATTGCCTAAGGGCAAACATTTCAGAGCCTTATCCGCCTTCCATGGCTCAAAAAAGTCTGAAGTGCATGATAATTTGAAATTCCTTTTTGTGTTTCTCTGCCTCTATTTGATTAGAAACCTTTATGATATATTTGCTCAAAAAATCTGTAACAGAAACCCCAAACCATACCATTTTCTGATTTCCTATCAAAGGGGGGACTTGTTCATGGAGGTAATTTTCTGCTATTTCATTTTTTCCCCTTCTACCACTGAATCTTTCTTTCTCTATTGTTCCAGGTAACTAGGAAGAGTTGTGGTGCCTTCTATGGCAGCTGTGTGATGAACTTCATGGTGAAGCAGAACCACTAGGTAGTATATTAGGCCAATCAGTGAACCATGAAACCACGGCCTTAAACCTCCAAATAATGATATAAACCCTAAACTAGGATATTAAGGTTGCACAAAACAGGTACTATTGTTGTCGAAAGCTATTGTTGATTTTACCCTTCTTAACACATGCCTAACCTACATTTTTTCCCCTTTTTGGTTGCTTTACTTTGTTTTTTAACCTTAATTGGGAGTTGATTGAAGGTTTATGAAGCAGATGGAATTTCTACTTATTAACTCATGTACATTTTGTTTCATGCTATTGATTGTAATCCCCACAATACAATATTACTTATTTCACTTCTTCTCTGTGTTTCTTATTTCCAGGCTCTTCTCTTATCTGACTTTTCTCTTCTTATTCCATGGGTAATTATTTCCCTCGGACCTCAAGCAGTTGATTATTCTAAGCTGTGCTTATCTTCCTAGTATATTGTTCTCCGTATGTTTGGTTGAAAATTGATGCATGAGGGTAAGTCCATATGCAATCTTAAAAGTGACAAAGGGTAATTCATCATTAAGTGTAAGATTTTTTTTTGGTAAATTTGAGATGTTTCCATATTTACCACCAAGTACTTTCTAGTGTGATTTCTGTCAGAGCAGTGGGGTAATGATACTCAACTATCTGGTTCTGGTCTCAAAGGTATCAGAGTTCCTGAGATTGGCCTAACTGTTTCCGTGCATCTTCCATTTCTTTATCCTTATTTCATACATAGAGGGATGAATCGTTTTTCCTCAGACAGCCGTTTCTAAGATCCCAAGTGCTACTCACCAGTAGAACACTGTTTCTGTAAAGTATGTTGTACCAATTTACTTTGTTTTCCTTGTAGACCATGGTCCTGGAACCCACGCCAGCTGTCCCATTTTCTCAAGGTGTCTGGTAAGTTCTAAGAAGTTTTCATAAGCTTGTCCCCCATATGCTTCACCACATTTATGTATCTATTCAGAGGGAATTTACAAAGTTAGCAGAAAATGTAATTATCATTTAATTTCACTTTCAAGAAATTATTGAATCCCCACTCATATTTGCAGCAATGGTAATTAATTGTAAACAGATAACCTCTGTCAAATTTCCATGTATTTATGGGTATACTATGCTTTTTCCTATCACGCCCATTCAACCTGTATTTTATCGGTAATTACTGAAGAGCTATTTATAGTATAGTATTTACTTCTGCTGCCTTTCAGTCTTGCAATCTTCCTTCACCTCCCTTGCTTTCTTTGCTGATTTACCTATTATTTTATAGTGCTTCCCTCTTTAACTTAGGTATTAGTATCTGTCTTCCATATTATGTAGCCTTCCTTTGTTTATTATCCCAAGTAAACATCAAAGAATGCTTATTTTTATGTGAAAATATTTTGACCATTTATAACAGTGATCTCATAAAATATGTGCCTTTCTTTAATTTTGTTTAATTTCACTCAAGATAATGACCAAGCGTTCACTCATGTTATATCTTTTTTCACATTTATTTTCAAAATTGTCTATCATTCTGTTGCATATATTACCAAAAATTATTATTAATTCTTCTATTGATTGGCACTTAGGTTGTTTCCATCTGTTTACTATTGCAATTTGTGCTACAATGAACATGGGTATAGATAAATCTAATGGTTCCACAATATTTGATTGTGGAAATATATGCCACATAATGCTAAATAATGGATTTACTGGGTACATGATATTCTCATTTCTAATTTTTAAGAGAGCACTGTTATGTTTTTCAGAGGAGTTATACCACTTTAAAGGCAGATCAGTAATGTCTGCATGTTCTATTCTTTCCATACCATCTTCAAGTTTTTTTGGTTTCTCATTTCTAACTTTGATATTAATGTTTAATACTAGGGCTGCTTTCATCTACATCACTCTGATGGCAAATCATCATGAGCATCTCTGTATGTGTTGTTGGCCAGCTGAACATCTTCTGTGGTGAAGTGCTTATGTCCTTTGACTCTTTTAAAATTGGATTTGTTTTTCTTTCTGATGTGTATCACACACCTTTGACATTCACTTTTTGATAGATGCCCAGTCCTAACAGAGGAGAGAGTTCAACAGCTCATTGCAAGATTGTTTGAACCCACCAGCCTCTCCCCTGGAGGAAAAAGAGGCTTTCTATGCCCGCAGAGATTTATAGACTTGGGAATTTGCGGAGATAATATTATCCTGTCCTACACAGTCACTGATTCTGAGTCTATTCTATGGCAGTAAGTTTGAGGCTTTCTTCTTAATTTATGCATAGCTACTTTAATAAGTGACCAAATTAAAATATTAAATAGGGTATGTGTTTAATAAGTTACAACACATTCTGCCTTTTGAGTTTAAACTTAAGAATTTAGTAAGAAATTAGGTAGGATTCTTTCCTGAACTACAATACTGTCAATGATAGCATCATATCTATCCACTTACAAGGAATAGTAAGTATTGTAACTATTAAGCAAATTAGATAGCAAGAATGAGGAAAGTGAAGATTTTCCTAATTTAGAACCAAGAAATCAATCAGACATTCGATCAAGGTGCATTCCCAATCTTTGTAAAATATAGCAGTCATGATGGAAAGAATGGATAGAGCTCATGGAACCATCTAGTAATTTCAACTACTTATTTGCTGCAAAAATCTTTTGTATCCCCCAAACAAAAATGGTGACCCTATGTATGGATCTGTCAACTACATCTGTGGAAAAATGTGTTGGAGAACGTTATCATGAGTCAGAACAAGGGAGAGGCCAGCAGTGGAACAATTCATCAATTCCTCCCAACCAAGTTAAAGTTGAAGCGGAATAAAATTGTTAGATCTCCCTGAAAAGGAACAGAAACATAGGATATATTCAAACTGAATTTAGAAACATCTCAAAAATAAATTTGCCGCATGAAACACTAATGATAATGGACCAGAAAAAATTGTGCAATGTCATATGGAACATAAACATGAAGAAAACAAATGGTCATAGGAAAGATAAGAAAAGTAAAATATATCAAATAGATGTTCAAAGAGACTCTATAACTTGATGTACAACACAGATTGGAAATTGATTAGAAAAAATGATTGCAAAGTGATTAAAATGATGAAATAAAAGATGTTCAGAATAGTTAAAAGTGAAGCTCTAGAAGACACAGGGAAATATGACAATGAAATCTATCAAGATCGTATATTGGGAAACCAAAATAAAAAGAATGTGGTTGGTATTTTGCCAACTTAAGGAATAAAGAAACTTTTCAACCTTGAGTTGCAATATCAAATGGTACTATGGGAATAATAATGAATCACACAGACAACTGGGAGGAAAGATAAAAGGAATGCAGAATCATTGCAAAAATTAATTAAGAAATAGTCAATCATTTCAGATATAGTACATAATAAAAATGTGTGGTTCTGAAGGTCAGAGTCTAAGCTACATTCAAGCCATTGACAAAGGATAAGGCTTAAGGCTTCTGTAATTGACAAAACACTAATAAAATATTTTAAAAATGGATACAGTACTGGAGATAATCACTTAGGCATGCCCAGTACTTTGCATAACAGGTACCTGGTCAACCAAACTATAGCTAAAATTTTGATGCCCATCTCTCTCCAGCACTGTTACTGATAATCTTTGCCTCAACCTTTCAGGCAACCATAAACATATGGAGAATGAAATACATGAACCCCTCAGCAACTACTATTCTATGAGTATTACAGCCCTCTTTGGAGACATGAGAAATTTACAGTGTCGACAAAGTGAAAACATCATTAATTCAGGGAAGGCAGAAAGTCCACAATAACAACACATTTCAAAGGGGCATCATTTATTACTTTTGCTGTTAGATGCTTTTGAGAACCCATGCCCAGGGAACATAAAATTGCCTAATCATGGACCATCTTAACAATAGTTGCTCTGTTGTAGCACCTTGTCAATCAATTTGTGGACGGGCTTCCTCTTTTTCACTTACCTTGGTTCTTTCTCAACATAATGTCCTTATGCAGATGCCTTCGCACTCCCCTGAGCATACATCCAAAGGATGTGAGGAGGAAGGAATCTTGCCTTCCTCCTGTCTATTATTTGGATTCTTTTTTTTTATTAGACAGATTTGTTCTTCAGGAAGACCATTTTTATTCAGTATTTTTCCTAACACCTTAATTCTAAGGTAGCAATTCTTTTTTCCTCTTCCTTATTTATCATCCAGATTTCATATGCATATGGACCAATTGAAATTGCCATGACTTACTGTTTTCCAAACATTCCATGTTGATTCTTTTTTTTTTAATTAGTTGGGATTTTATACATGTAACCCACAAGTCCAGTTTTCAAACACATCATGTCGAACTTTACAAATGCCACCACAGTTGGTTTCCAACCATTCTTTTGCTACATGGATTCCGTGGTTCCATGTCAATCCTATGTCATCGTGTAGATATATCATTGTACAAGACAGAATCTGTTTTCCTGTTCCCACTGCCTCAATTACAGCTATGCTGCACGGGTGTGGGCCTGCAGGGAAGCCTGCCCTTCTGCTCTATTTTTGAATCTTGCTGGAATGAGAGCCACTGCAAGGAAACTCCTCCCAGAAGCTCTCAGGTTCATTCAGCAAGGCTTTTGTAGACCTCTGTGGATGAATCCATCTGTAGCTCTTGGGTCTCTCTTGGGACCCAGCACACACTCCCCAAAATATGGTTCTCCACCCACGTTGACCAGGTGGGAAATTTGCTTTATAGGACAAACTCAAGCTTCTTCTGTTTTTGCATAGGAAAGTGTTAACAACTCTTCAACATTGCCCAAGTTTCCTGTACAGAGGTGTGTAAATTATTTTCCATGGATTGGAAATTCAATAATAACCAACTCTCTCCCTGAAGGCTGACCAGTCCCCTGTCCTCATCTTTAACGATACAAGCCTTTCATTTATGTTTATATTGTTTCCATGACAAAGATCCCAGACACAGTAGACACAGTCATCTCTTAATTCTTATTGAAAGCTCTAAGATTTTCCCAAATCTCTCTGTCTTTGGTGATTATACTCCTATGAAACTTACATAATGGCAAATACACACAAGGCTCTGGCTAGGCTATTAAATATCAGTTCTTTAGGGTGTATTTTCAAACCTCTATTAGTGACTCAACCAATTGCTTGCAATCTACTCATCATGTAGGCCTTATAAGACCAAATCTAAGAGGGCAGAAAGGTGACTCATGTTATCATTGTAAGCAAAGAATGTCAACTAGAAATGTGCCACAGTGAGATTGTTACTTCATGCCTCTTCAACCAGAAGGTTTGCACAGCATCCACTTAGTAGAAGCATGCAAATCTGTTACAGGGAACTCCACCTTGAGGAATGATCATTTTTCTCATTCTGCTATGTATGAAAATGAGACACCTCAGAAGCTGAAAAAACGAGAATCACCAACTAAAAGGAAAAGCCACCCAGTCATGCATGCAAGGTCCTTTCTTGAATTGGCAGAGGTGATAGAGGCTGCAGCACTGAGATCACCAACTGAATAGAGGGGGGCACACTGAGGTCAAGCTGCAGACTTCCCACCCCATAGGAAGAATAAAACAGATGGAATCTGGGCAAGAGACTAAATTTAGAGTACTACCATCCAGAATAACTAAGAAATGAGATTTCGCTCAACATTTATTCTTTAAGAAAGGAGTACATAGAGGTCTACATACTATGAGCAGACACTGATGATAAAACAAGGGAACACATTCTCACATGACTTCTACTCTGTCCTGGGATTAGTAGAGAATTAGTCAAATAGTATAAGAGGTTATGAAATAAAATTTTTAAAACCCCTCAAATTTGTATGGGTGGATATTGTCTCTCAGGAAAAGCAGATAAACTTATTAATATAGGGATTGATGACTTTTTTAGAAAAGATTTAAATTAACCTTAATCAAAATTTTAAAGGTAATTTTTTATTAAAATGTAGATACAGGCAGGCAACTTTAAATTCCTTTATTTTTAAAATGTTTATAAATTAATGTACTCAGTTTAATGGTGTCTATGTAGTCTATGTATTGGGAGAAAATATATAAGCAAAAGGCATTGTGCACATGATTCAGAAGGGATTTCATAGTGAGGCAAGCAGACTGTTTGGGGAAACTGAATAAATTCAGAGCCCTTTACCATATAAGAACCCAGAGAAAATGAGCTCACCAATGTATCCTTTGGAGTGTTTTGTATCACTAATCAATAAAATAGGACAAACTATCTTGTAAATTATCTTAACCTTATTGCTGCTGTGTGCTACCGTGCCAATTCCAACTTAGAGTGACCCTGTTGGACTGGGTAGAACATGCCCGCTGCATGCTCAGACCAAACTGATAGTGTGAATTTAGCTTTGGGCAGCTATGCACGTGATCAGCAGTGGGGAGTCCCCAGGCATTCCACATAGACGACACTTGGACAAGCCCAGATGGGCTATTTTGTGGTCGCTATGAATCAGAATTGACTGGATGGCAGTGAGTTTATGATTTGCAATTTTTTAAACCCTTAAGAGCCTTTGCAGAACCCTGCGTGCGCATAATGATTACGCATTGGCCTGTGATCATCAAGGTCACCAGTTCGAAACAATCCAGCCCATTCCTCCCAAAAGAAAGACAAAGTCTTCTACTCCCTTAAAGCCTTAGTCTCAGACCCCGACAGGTGCAGTACGACCTATCCTCGAGGGTCGCCGTGGGTGGGAACCAAGTCAGTGGCAGAGAGTTTATGAGAGGAGCCTGCGCCCTCCTGCGAGGTAAGTGGCTCCAGCCCTCCCGCGGCCTCTGGGAAGAAAGACGAAGCAGCCTGGCCCCTACACACTTACAGCCTCAGCTGTCCTCTAGAGCTCTCTCTCTTATAAAATCCAATCGAGGGCAGTGGAGTTTCTCTCTTTTCCTCCTCACCCCCCGTTCATCTTAAGGAGCTGCTGGTCAGTTTCAACTGAGGGTTTTTCACTTACTGGCCGGGAGCCTAACCATTTTGACATTGGTAATCTTATTATCAACTAGACATCTAATTATACTCTCAATAGGTGAGAGAAGGATTTTGGATAAAATAGGACGACATGTTGGTATACTTGCAATGATTATTTTTATGGAGGCTTCGTGGCCTAGTAGCTAGGTGCTGGTCTGCCAACCACAAGATTAGCAGTTCAAACCACCGCCTCTCCACAGGAGGAAATGAGATTTTCTATTGTGTAAAGATTCACAGTCTCAGAAACCTATAGGGGTGGTTCTACCCTGCTCTACAAGACCGCTATGAACAGGAATGATTCAATGGCAGTGAGTGCGGGACAATATCTTAAACTCTCCCATTCATATTTTGAGTGCATACTGTTTTTATAGGATTTAAATTGAATGAATAATTTTATGAAATGGTCTTATTTCATATATACTCTTGTATTTTCTCTCTTTACATTTTATATTCTCAGTAAATGGTAAGTTACCACTTCTTTATGAATTCAAGTGAAAAGGAAAATGTAATTATGCTTGGAACTTTGGGGTCTAATTGTGTTTTAATTATAAATCACGTTACGATCTTTTAACTTGAAGTTTCTAAAATTATATATGACATATGCAGCAAAATATTTGTGATTGATATGAAAATTGGGGGGAAATGCAGTCAATATATTTTCCACAATGACATTGGATTTCAGAAGCTATTTTTCCTAAATAGTCTCAAATGCAGCATTGCTAAATCAAATTTAGATTAAGAATGACAAATTCATATCACTATCTTTATTTAGAATGGTTCTAGTAATATTAACATTTTCAATAATAAAATATTTAAAAACTAGTTTTATTTTGAAAATATTTTAACATTAATATTTCACATTCTAATTTTATTTAGAAATTTGCATTTTTATTTTCTATTCCTGATTATCTATTCTATCCCAAGAGTTGTTAAAAACACAGATCATCGGATACTTGCAAAAATCTCAAGAAGTGCTTAAAAGTAAAATCCTTTCTTGTTACTTAAATTATCTTCCTTCCTTGATAATTTCTTATTAGTTTCTCCTTTATTTAACCTTAGACTTTCTCACAGGTATAATGATGTGCTTATGACAATAGACAGAAGAAGATACCTCAGTTGCACTTACCTTTACAATCACCAACTCCTCCTCACACTTTTAAACTTAAAATGACATCATTTTCCTGAAAAAAGTGACTAATAAATTTAATGTCAAGTGCACCTTGACAAATCGCAGATGTTCTATCTACTTGATTAAAAATTCCTTAACCGTATTTTCTATGGTAGCTTTAATTTGCAGCAAAGGAGAAATCCATGCAGCCACTATTTCAAATTTATTTCAGTACCAGCAATTAAGCTCAATTCCATGGATCACATTGATTTAAAAGAAGAGTCACTTTTTTTTTTCTGGTTGCTGCACAATTCTCAAAACTATTATTATATGATATGTGCTTTCTGAATGACTTCAGGGGAAAATAATAATTAAGGATTTCATTTGGTGTTGTGTATTATTATGTCTTAGGAGAAGTGAATATGCATGTTGTTATAGATGCATATTAGTTTTGGAAAGTCAGACAAAAATGTCAGCAGTATACCTTCTTTATAATAACTCAGATCTGCATCAAAAGTTACTGAAAAATACACTATTAAAAGCAAATTTTCTATCATTTATTAATTGTATTTAAAATTCACATGGATCTATTAAAGACATTGTTTTGATATCATCATTTGCTGCTTAAGCGATTACAAACATTTGGCATAAAATAATGTGCATATCAATCCAACAAACTTGAAAAAGTGGGGGATGCCTTCTTTTTAACTGTGTTTATACACAGTCCAATTTAGTAGATGAATTTCCCCCACAAAATCCAGTGTTTGCTTGTGAACAAAATTCTAAAGTACTTCAACATGCAATGGATATATCTATATATATATATATGTATATAACATTCAGAATGACAAGCTTCCATGCTTACACTGAACTCAACATAAGGCAAAAGCCCATGAATATACTGATTCTTTGGCTCAGTGTGTTACGAAAGCAAAGCAATGTGGCAAGCCGAATGAAATGACCTTTGCATTTGCCTGCTTCAGATGGAGAACATGGCTGCAATAAAGTCAACCACAATTTTGCATGAAGTATGCAGCTTCCATTAGCAGCAATTTTTATTTTGAATGCAAGAAGCTTGCATCACTCTGTTTCTCTAATTGTCCTGGTAGCTTAGGAAAATGATGGAGAAGCATGTTTGTTTTAATAAAACATTCCGCTCCTTTGCATGGCCATCTCTGATTAGGAACACAGGCACCCAATCAGATTCTGTCTGGAGAAAGAGCATGTATTCTATTCTTGACAATCTTGTAGATTTTTCCAAAGATTACAAAATGATTGAATGATCTGTAGTCATAAAATGATCCATCTCATAAACATCGAACTTTCCTTGCAACTGATCAAGAAAAAGAAGCCTTTGGTAACCCTAGTTATTGTAAGCTACAATGCAGAACAAATTACCAACACCCATTCCTGAACTTCCATGTGGCAGATGTTGCTCCTCTAATGGCTAGATGCTTCCTGTAGGTCTGTCTGATTTTCTATCTTCTTTGACATCAGTAATTGAAGTGAGAGAAATCATTCTTCTGGCATTTTGATATAAAAATAACCACTCCAGCCAATACAATTCCCCATTGATTGCAAATCAAGGTTGCTTGATGACTACCACACAGGCACCTGCTCTTCCAATATTCAAAGAAGCCATCTGTGGAAAAAGATGAAACACAAAGTCAATTTGACTCATGTAGAAAGAATATGCTCAAAGCATATTTTAAAATAAAAACAGATGTGCTTATATGTTTTCTACTTTAGTCACAAATAGAGCAATACATGGAAATAAAAAAGAGGAGTGGATACCAAGGGCTCAAGTAGAAAGAAAATTTTTTGAAAGTGTTGATTTTAACAACTATATGTGTGCTTAATGCAATTGAAGGATGTATTGTTATAAGATTTTTAAGAGACCTCTAATAAAATGATTAATAAAACTAAGTAGCTAAATAAAATTAGTATTTTTACAAAATGCTTATATTCATATACTGAAATTTTTTAAAGCAATAGCTTTTTATTTTAAATACAATAGAAATATGTCATTATTTTTCGTGAAATAGAGTTTAGTGAAATAAAACACATGTCACAGTAAAGCTACATTTTGGAGTGTGCATGGACATGTCTGTGATAATATTTCACAATGATAGATTAGAGTATATTTTAGATGAAAGATTTATTACACTTATTGAAATTTTGGGAAAGTTATTTCCCCAGATATCATATGGAATTAAATGTGTGATTCATTCATTCCAGACAGAGCTATGCAATGAAGTAGCTTCAATATTTTGTCATAAATAGGCAATAATTACAAATGCTATAGGGCTTATTAAAAAAAACTTGTGACAGTCATTGAAATGAAAACCGAGTTCATATTTAATAAAACTGACAATGAAATTGTCGAGGAGTATATTAAAAACAATACTTTTCAGAGAGCTTGTAATGAAAATGTATTCCTTTGCGGGAAGCTGATATTATCATATTTTGAACATTTTTATATCAATGATTGTTATAGTTTCCCCCAAAAAATTCATGCACATAAAATATGAGTAAAGTGTAGATATTCCAGGAAATTTTAGTCTAAAAAGAAAATGAAAAAATATAACCAATAAAACAGATAAGAGCACAATAACTTCAGATCATAGATTATTCTATTGGTTGAGAAAAGACATGTCCTCCGCCTCTAAATGTCAGCATTAGCTCCATATATATGAGCTCTTTAAAATATGCTTCCTATTATTCTTTACTCCCCTATAGGTTCACATTAAAAGGGGAAAAACCTTTCTATATGTATGTTATTTATTTTCATATGCCTTTCATTAAATGCATTATCTATAAATCATAATTTAATATTTTATATCTTGCCTTAAAATGAAAGCTGGTTATTGAAATTTGAATATGTTCTATTTCTTCTGCATTTAACTATTACCTTATGTCACTATGCTTATTCCATAATGACATTCTTTGCAACATTAAGTGAAGAAAATAGTGTAAAAGTATTCTGGCTTATACATGCACTTTCTTTTTTTTAATGCATTTTCATTTCAGTCAAAATATGGCCAAATGGTATAGTGGATGACAGTAGACATAGACTCCCAGTGGTTTCATTAGGATGCATTTCAAAAGGAGTTTCAATTCAAACAGCACATCCCATTCTCACTTTTGGATTTGAATTCTGCTATTTGCGATCCTTGCATCACACTTGCTGGCATGCCTCTTCCATGTGGACTGAGAGGATATCTCGGTTAGAAGGATGCTTGTTATAAGACAAGTTGTTTACCCTCGAGATTGTTTTATTTGGTGTTCAGGCACTATCTTGCTTCTTTACCACACTTTTCTATAACAACCATATTGTTAGTGATGTCTTCAGGAGGGGTTTGGGATAAGAACTTACATTGTGAGTTTAGTCCCAGTTTGCAGAAGGCTATGGAAGACAGTAGAAGACCAGAATCTATTTGCAGAGTCACCCCATGAATAGAACTGTGTCAGTGTGGGTAGACTAGAGGAACAAATTTCATAGACATGCATATAGATATAAGGAAAAGGTTTATATATAAGAGAAATAGGACATCAAGGAAGCATCCCAATCCAATCCAGCACAAAGTCATAAGTCCAATATTAACCCATATGCCCTATATCAGTCAATAAAGTCTCCTTCCGACTCACGAAGTCACAGGTCATTGGTTTCAGAGTCCTGGCGCTGGCAGGGGTCTCTCCATTGCTCCTCACTTTCAGGGCTCAGGGTCCATCAACAGCAGAAGTAGGTGTTGGCAGATGTCTCCATGTGGCCGCCCCAGCTTCAGAGGCCTGGCTCCATCAGGGCAAAGCTGTGTGGTCTCTCTGCTGGCTCCTCCAGCTTCTCAGACGCTGCCATCTTGTCTTTTCTGTGATTAATTGTCTCTGAGACTAACTCTCAGAGACTAACTGGGGGAGATAGCTTCTCATCTTCACGCGGGAAATATCGCGAGATTTCCCAGAAGTCTCAGGAGAAAGTCATGCCCACATAGAGGACTCATTGGTTACTCAATGGCTTTCTCCAGATTAACAGGCCAAACCCTACCCGTACATTTCATTCATAAAAATAACGTAAGCACATGACTGCCACAAGTACCTTCAGTGAAACTCCTCTAAACTAAGTCCACGGCTGTGAATAACCTTATTATCTTATAGAGAGAATTGAAAGTTGATTTTTTTTAGATATAGTTAGGTGAAAATGCTTTGCTCAATTATTTGATCTCCCTTTTGACCAATATTTACATTATTCCAATTTTTATTGTTTTCTGCTTTCTTTTGAACTAAGGTTTTTCTATGCTTTGTCTAGTCAAGTCATTGATGTTATTTGTTTGTATGCTTGCTTCCTGGTTTTGCTTTCAATGATTTGCTGTCCATGAAACCCAGAATAAAGTTATAGAGACAGAAACTGGATTGATTACTGCCGAGGAGCATGGCAGGGAAGATGGAGGGAAATAGGCAGTCAACAAAAATAAGTACAAAAAGGAAGTGTTCTGATGAATTCAGTGATGATTGCACATATGTGTTTATATGACTGATTGCTTAAATTATATGATATGTGAACTCTAGGTTAATACAATTCTATAAAACAAGTGATTCCCAAGAGTATCTGTTGGGCCAGTAAAATGAAAAGTAAGAGATCATCTTAGAAGGTTATTACAACTTTTGCTGTGACTTCCAAAGGGATAATACCAGTACATTTTCTTGAAGGACACAGGATCATATTGGGAGCTGTTGAGGAACTAACTTTAAGGAAATTAAAATCATATTGATGAGAAAAATCCACTCGTGACCATTACCTTTGTGACTATTCTGAAGGCATTACCTAAAGCAAACTGATCACCACTGAGTTGATTGCAAGTCATAATGACTTGATAGGAAAGGGGAAAATTGCTCCTGAGTATTTCCAAAATTCTGACTTTTCACCTTTTTAGAAATTGTCTTTCTTTATCCTGAGGAGCAGCTGGTGATTTAGAAATTCTGACAGATTGGTTAGCAAGCTAATGCATACAAGTTAGAGAAACAGAAATACTATTCTCAGAGGTGAAAAAACCTAGATGTAAAGTGATGTCATAGAAAAGAGTTTCACGTTTTGATATTTTTGTTAGTAAAGATTGTCATGATTTTGCATCAATGTTTTCTATTTATCCTGTTTTACCTATTAACCTGTTACCTCCTATTAACAGGCACATTTCCTTCTCGAGGCAAGAGTAAATCTCAATGCTTCAGTGTCCACAAACCCATGCTATGTGACACTGAGCTGCATGCAGTTTCTACACTCTTTTCTGTTATTTCATAGTTTTCTAACAAAGCTTGACTTCAGTCATCCAGAGAGACATGTTCAAATCCAACCATTTAAACCCAATAGAACTATGGATTACAATTAGTTAGCAGTATTTTTAAGAAGTTTCCAAGAAACTTTCTGATGATCATTCAATAGGGAGAATTGTTCACACTTTCATAAACTAATCATGGAGTAAATGTTCAGAGCTCATCATTAATGGAAACTATATATCATATATACTTATCTATAAGTTGAGTTTTTCTGCACATTTTTTCTATTGAGGCTTTTATTTATTATTTTTAAAATACCTTTACTGGAGACTCTTACTGCTCTTACCATAATCCATACATTCCTCTAGTGTGTCAAGCACATTTGCATACCATCATTTCCAAAGCATCCTCTTCCCACTTGAGCTCCATATATCAGTTCCCCATTTCTCCCCCCACCCACCTTCACAAACCCTTTAAAACTTGTAGATTATTATGATTTTCATATCTTACATCATCCTCTGTCACCCCTCACCCACATTTCCATTGTTCATCCCCCTGGAGGGAGTTCAAACTTGATCATTGCGATCAGTTACCCCTTACTCCCACCCCTAATTCTTCTGGTATCTTTGCTCTCATTGTTGTCCCCAAGGGATTTATCTACCTTGGATTCCCTGTGTTGCGGGCTTTTTTCTGTAGCAGTGTGTATGTCCTGGTCTAATTTGATTTGTAAGGTAGAATTGAGGTGATGATAGTGGAGGGAAAGAAACATGGAAGAACTAGAGGAAAATTGTGTTTCATTGGTGCTGTCCCCACTGACTGACTTATATTTTCCCTGTGACTCCTCTGTGGGGGAATGTCCAGTGTCTACAGATGGGCATTGAGTCTCCACTCCATGATCCCCCCTCCCATTCAAATTGGGTAATATTTTTGTTCTATATCTTAGATGCCTGACATCTGATTCCTCATAATCACACAGGTTGGTATGCTTCTTTCATGTGGGCTTTGCTGTTTCTCAGCTAGATGGCCAATTTTTTTTTATCTTCAAGTCTTTCAGACCCCAGAAATTGTTTCTTTGGATAGCTGGTCATCATCAGCCTTCTTCACCACATTTGCTTATGCACCCATTTTGTCTTTAGCGATCTTGTCGTGAAGGTCAGCATCACAGAATGCCAGATTGTTAAAATAAAGTGGTTTTGTATTAAGGGAGTACATGAGTCAAGGGCCAAGTTCATCTGCAACCAAATTCTTATCCTATAAATCTGAGTAAATATTTCTATTCCCCTCTTGTTACATATTGATATGCCGGTATTTAAACCTCTATCAATGTCCTCTGCCTCCCAGTTCTTTCCTCGATTTCTGTTTACTTTCTTCTTGTCCCACCATAATTTTTATGGTAAAATTGTTGCCTCTGATGGTATCCAGGTCAGCTTACAGTCCACTTTATATGGTATGGATTGTGGGGAAATAAACTCAGACAAAGCTACAGTAAAAGTGTTTGCAATAACAATTCTCTATTTCTTTATTTGAGAAGTGATCTTATATGTCCTACTCTAAGCCAAAGGTCGCATCAAACCCTGAGGGTATGACTGTAAATGAAATATAGGTGATTGTTTCCTTCTGACCTATAGATTAGTACAGCATGCTTGTTTTTTGACAGCATATTATTAAAACACATAAAAGAATAATTTAACCCATACTTGGGATCCATAGTGGTGCCTCGAGCTCCATATATCAGTTCCCCATTTCTCCCCCCACCCACCCTCACAAACCCTTTAAAGACATAAGACTGAAAATCACAATGTTTATTATTCACATCCCATCATCCCCTATAGAACTTCCAGGTCACTCTGAGTGTAAATCAACTTGATAGTGTGGACTGGGTTTAGTGTTTTAGGGGCATAATGGTTAAATCACTCATCGACTAATTGAAAGATTCATTTTTTGAGCCCACTTTCACTTCATGGGAGAAGAAATCTGGAAGTCTAGTCCATAATGATTACCACCTCAGGAAATCACATGGAGTTCTTCTGCTCTGTCCTGCCGGGTCCTGTAGACCAACACTGACTGGATGGCACACAACAATAGAAAGGAAAATGAGATATTTTGCCTTTTTTATATCTTGAAGCACATTCTTCAAGAGTCCTTCAGGAAAATATGACAAGAATAACCTAATAAATAAGGAAATTCTGTCATGTAAGCTGTATCTTAAGAGTTTTCAAAAGGATTTAGTGTAGGTCAGTTCGTGGTCCCTCAAGTGTCTTAAAAATATAAATAGTAGAAGGATGCAGGCTTAGGCCATAAGATAATTATAGAGTTTAAAAAATAATACTTATACTACTAAAATGAAATTATAGACATTTAAAATGCCACTTTTATGTCTTTCCAATCCTATATGATGCAAAATAGTATAATAAGCTACAAATAAGGGAAATAACTTTTAGGATGCTTTTATCTGTTATTGCTACATGCATTATTTTGATTTCAATTTTAAAGGAATAATATGTTTAATGGTCAGTTGTTATAAATATGCAATGAAGGTGCTATATTATATAGTTATATGCCCACAAACTTCTTTTATTTAATGTTCATTTTTGTAAATGGAACATTTAAAATATATGCTGCTGAGCAACCACATTTCTCTAGAAAATCAATACACACTCCTTGTATTGCACCCCAGAATTTCTAGGGGTTCTTAAAAATAATTAGAATTATCTTCTAAGATTTTGATGATGCAATGAAAAACAATTAATAGTATTAGAGCTGTTTTTTTATGTTTTCTGCCCTTTTTCTATGAAACACTTGTCTCGCAATAATAGTAAAACAGAAGAGTATTGGATTGATTTCTTTAAATACTTCCTCTTTCTATTTTCTCCTTTTTCTTGTTCTGAAGACAAATATACGATTCTAGAGTGAGTTTAAAGTAGGTTAACTTAGGGGCAAATATAATTCCTATTTCAGGGAATTTATTTGGACCATTAGGAATATGATGGATACCCCAAAGTCAGCATGTCTAAGCATTATCATTGAACAGCCACCACTAAAACATGTACAATCAAGAAAGCTGTGTAGAAAAATTCTCTTACTTCCAAGCAAATCATCACCTATACAATAAGTTTACCTCTCTCAATATTTTAGTTCTTTATATAAACTTTTTTCAATGCCTCTGTTCAAACAGTGAGCTCCCTGAGAAATATGAAAGTTGATTGTTACTCTGCACAACTAGATAAAGCTTTGGAATTTTACTGCACTTATTTCCTTTTATATTTCTGAGAGAGATGAGAAGAGAAATAATTAGAGGAGTGGAAAATAGTGAAAAATGCAATGGAAGAACAAATTTCTGAGAAGAGGCCTCTACAGTCTACGGCAGCCAGGTACAATCACTATACATAACAAAGTTGTTTTCAGTGAAACACGAAGTGCTATTTATTCTTGTTTTACTAAATGGACACTCCATTGGGAACATCAATCTGTTGTGTTTCAGATATATTAATGATTTATTTTTGATGTGCTCTCTAATCAAAAGAAAGTAAATTATACTGAAGACTCTAATTACCTGTGTCCACTCATTAGTTTGTGGATCATAGGATTCCATTGTGTTGAGATATGTCTGCCCATCATAGCCACCAACAGCATATAATCTGTCACCAAGGAGACAGACTCCAACTGCATCTCTTGGCATGCTCAAAGGAGCTACCATGGTCCATGTGTCTGTTTTGGGATCATATCTATAATACAAAGACAATACCACATAAAATACTCCAATCATGCTTGATTTTCATTATATATGCAATAAAAGGCTTAAGTTTTTTAAGGCTCAGTCATTTCATCATGTGTTTAAGCTAATATCCATAATGTTTTTAGATACATTAAAAACATAACAGATCCTTAAGAAAGTGGGGATACTCCATAACTCAAGGCTCCTTTAAACCATGTCTGAGAGAAGAGTCTAAATTTGCTACAAATTAGAGACGAGTGCCAAAATCATTAATACTATCAAATTCCATGACACATTCTCTTGTGAGCAGCCAAGCTGTTGTGGGAAGATCATTTGGGAACACTATTCTCTTCATCAACTCACAGAAGGAATGCGCTGGGAAAGAAGTTTCTATGGGGTTGTGGCCGGCTCTGTCAGAAACTGGAGCGATGAAGCATTTAGCCCTCTCTTCGTGTTTCCTGGGATGTTATATCTGGATCACAATCTTGCCATATAACCTGCTGAGTGTGGGCGCAATCCACAGTCCACCATATTTGCTGGCCACGTTGAGCTCATTTGTCTTTGCAGCCATGAACCTGACAGGCTGCCTCCTTTGTCTTCCTGCTTCCAGGTTTATCAGTCCTGGGCAGCAACTCAGGTCAGGAAAAGCAGACTTGATGACTTTGGATTCACCCTCGTTGGCATCCACCAGCTACTTGTATTCCTGCTTCCTGGTTGCATCAAGATGCAAGTAAGGAAGAGATTCCAGCTTCCACAACTGATCCATGGATGTAAACCAGACAGGACTTAACACTTCTATAATGCTGTGAACCTCTTGCTTGTGTTTTTATTTCTCTAGAGAACGCAGTCTAACACACTATTTTGTTTGTTTGTTTTTACCACTTGAAAAGTTCACAAGATTACATTAACAAGGTAAAAAGGGAGAAAAAAATAACTAACACACACAAAGGAATAACAAGAACAATAAAACAAACACTATAATAAAAAGAAAGCTGTTGCCAAGTAAATAGTTAGGAGTATCCTAATAAATTAATAACACAGTAAATATTCATATTACAGAAAGTGTTATATTCATTTGCACAATACTTTTAGAGGGTTCGTGTGAATGAGAAGAGATATGCGAATGAGAAACTGGTTGGATGCCTGCAAAACCTTACATAGGGGTCCTCAAACTAGGAACCGCAGGCCACTTGCAGCCTGCCGAGGATATCTATCTGGAGCTCCTGGTGTTTTTGCCACGCTGCCTGTCTTGCTTAGCAGCCGACTCATCCTGTGCCCGCAGTGAATTTGTTCATAGATTTTTGTTGTTGTTCTTGTTGTTGTTGTTTTTAATTCTAGTCCAGCCCTCCAATGGTCTGAGGGACAGTGAACTGACACCCTGTTCAAAAAGTTTGAGGACCCCTGCCTTACAGCATACACTAGTTCTCATTCAGTGGCATCAAGTGGATGTCAGCTCATATAGGGCAAGGTACAACTATCTCGGCCAGTTTACTAGATGTTAACTCGTTATGGGAATAGAAAGCCCAACTTTCTCCTATGAAGCAGCTGGTGGTTTCAAACAGGTGACCTTGTGGTTAGCTCACTGCATAACCAGTATGGCACTAGAGTTAGTTAGCGCATCAGAATTTAGTTCAAAAGTGTGAAATAAATAGATAAAGGCATAACTAAAATATATGCCCTCAAAACAATCTTACAGAAATGATTTCAGCATTCTATGAATATTTGTTAAATATATAGAGGGATAAAATATGAATGCATTGTAAAAGACTACAGTGAAGCAAAGACTACAAGCCTGAATGCAGAATATGTTATAGGAAAACAAGCTAAAGTTTCAACCATGCAATGAAACAATTAAAATAAATAAGCATTCTAAGTTGAATGTGATTTAACATATGAAGAAATACAATGAGTGAAACCTACTTTTAGTCAAATTCAAACAAACTGATACAATTGTGAAAGGCATTTTAAACATAGAAATGCATGAAAGTATAAGTAATTTCTTTATTAATTGGGATAATAGCATTGGAATCAGTACTGAGATAAATTCAGAAATGCCGGTCTGAACTTACTTCTTTGAAAATTTCTTTAAATAACAGAAGTATTTTAAAGGGTAAATGAATCACAGGATTTGCTTAATTTTGTTTTAGAAAGGGAAAGACCATATATGCATGTACATTAGTAATTTTTAAACAGCTTTTTGTCACTTCTTGCACATACATTATAACTTTAGTGTAATATTTTTCTTTACATTTTCTTTCTTTTATTTTTTACATTTTATTTTTCCCTCAAAACAGTCATAGACTTTTGTCACAATCACTCCACTTAATGCTTTTTCTGGTCATATTTTCTCACAGCTGTCAAGTCAATTCTGATTTCTAGTGATTCTCTAAGATAGAGTAGCACTGCTTCATAGGGATTCCAAGATTATATATTTTCATGGGAGCAACTGGCTCAAGTTTATGGGCAGAACACCCAGAGTGTTCGGATCACAGGTCTTGTTGGTAGCAGCCCGACATGTAAACAACCAGGCTCATTTGATCATATTTTAGTCCTCATTCAATAGTTATTCCATTGATAGAATTTTTACAACTCCATTCTGCAAAGCAGGCTACATCTATTACATTGAAATAAAAAGGGTTGAAGAATTTTTACAAAATCAACACTAGTAACCTAAATGATAATAAATACATTTCTAAAGAATTGTAATTTCAAGTGAAATTCTATGTTGACCTAATTCTTAAATCCCTATAATGGAGAGTTTAGAGAAAGTAATAGTTCAACTATTACTAGTAGATAAACATTTAGGATTACTAATTTATTTTGATGGTTGATGATCATTGAAAAGTTTTCACTATACATTAAAAGTATACTACTAACACTAATTATAGATAGAGTTTAGAATTGCTTTTGTTTAATTTGATTATAAATTGTAAGATTTTGATATATGAAAAAAATCCATAATGACATGTTCATAGCAAATATATTTTCATCAGTAATCAACTGTAGATGTGGACTAATCAAGATGGAATACACAGACAAACAAATGCCTACATATATGGGAATAGGTGATAAAGGTGAGCAGTAAAAGCCATATGAAGCAGAGAGACCACGGATTACAATGTCAAGTGCTCACATATAAGTTCAGGTTGAAGTGTACCAGAATCAGAATATGTCCGTGATCTAATTCCAATAATTTCATGTCTGGAATTTTAACATTACGGATTTTTTTCATATATCAATATCTTACAATTTATAATCAAATTAAACAAAAGCAATTCTAAACTCTATAATTAGTGGTAGTAGTATACTTTTAATGTATAGTGAAAACTTTTCAATCTGTACCTAGTAATAATGACAACACATTTAAATTTCTATATTACCAAGGAAAAGACAAAAGCTTATGCTGAACCCCATCCCATTTTATCTCAGATATTTAAGGGAGGGCTATAAAGGTCAAAAATTACCAAATGGATTTTTCTTTTGCTATCACATTAATGAGTCCATATAGATTCTCTTTTGCTATCACATTAATGAGTCCATATTCAAGAATTTTGTGGATTCATCTCTCAGCCTGGAGGCATAAAAAGTTATTACTTCAAAATGAAATAGCTGGTTTTAGCTTAGGATAGGATCCTACTGATGTCTAACCATTTTCCAAACAATTCCTAAGCGTGAAATCTATCATTGCTCGTTCCACATTTCTGACAGATTCAATTCCAAACTCATCTATCTATCTATCATCTGTCTATCTATCTATCTATCATCTATCTATCTATCATCTATCTGTCTATGTTTCTGGTTGTCTGTTCACAAAAGTATAAGAGGGGTATCCTTTTTTATTTATGCTGTCTGCTTTTGCAAAGTCTCGTCTTCGCCTTCATTGTCAGACTGTGAATGATGTTTCTGAGACTCTATTAAAGTTTATAGCCCTCAGTCAAGAAGAGCACAAGTGTATCCCAACTAAAATTGCCCATAAAATGCAAACTGTCTGGTGGCATATGATAAAAGGAAAAAATTTAGCTTTTTTTGAAATTCCCTTTAATTTTTTGAGGTGCCATGAATTCTGTGAGCCGTATTGTTTTCCTAAACTTGTGAACTAAAAGTCAGCTAAAACATTTAAATCAGTATTGAAACAATATAAACACATTTACTTTGATAACAAACAGAATTGGAAATCTCCATTTTACCAAAATAGTGCAAGTAATATTTACCAAGAAAGCAAACACGGCAATATAGAGTGAGTGTTCAGTCAATTATGCTTGTCTGAAAGAGGCTTCTTGCATGAATACTAACCCACGAAGCTCAGGAAACTAAAGGTAGGCTCTGAGTCTGAACTGGTTCAATGGCTGTGAGGTGTGTGTGTGTGTGTGTGTGTGTGTGTGTGCGCGCGAGCATGTATATGTAGCACAAACTTAACTTAAGCAAGCTAAGTCTTAATAAACATGAAAAATAAACAGCAACCCTTTCAACGATTACAGATCAGTGGATTCTGAGTGTGGCATTGGTGGTAGGACGTTTGCATCTCCTCTACGAGGGAGCATTACGGAGTTGCAGGAGACAGTCTCACCTCTTTGGTGGTGGAGACTTGTGTGGCCTCATGATGTTTAACAACGTTTAGTGTTCCAGGTTAAGACAGATGGAGGACAGAGTTTATGATATCATGGTCCTGTTTACAACACAGCATTTTGCTCCAGCATGCATTGGGTTATCAAGTTAAAAGGACCATATAACAACAGCTAACATACTTTAGAGATTAAAATTAAATGTATGTGACAGTAACACTAAAGTGATCTGAAGAGATTTTGAAATTGGCCTATTGACAGTAGATATATCAAGATCTATCTCAAAGTACAATTTCTTCTATAACGGGCAATATATATATATATATATATATATATATATATATATATATATATACATACATACACACACACACACACAACTTCAAGGAATCTAGCCAATATAGCAAGTGTTGAAACTTATGAACCAGCCACTAAAGTCATTTATGCAGAAATTAAAGAATTATACCTACATTTTCAGTCAGAAATGGATAGAAAATGCATTCAGCATGCATGGATAACTATTGGCAATAAGTATTCAAAATTTAGAAACAAAAAGAACACATCAGTAGTTGCAAAACACAGTCTAGGTGATAGAAATTCAGATGGGATCACATGATAGAAATTTGCAAGACTAATGACTTATTCATAGCAAATATATTTTCATCAGTAATCAATTGCAGATGTGGACTAATCAAGATGGAATACACAGACAAACAAATGCCTACGTATATGGGAATAGGTGATGGAGGTGAGCAGTAAAAGCCATATGAAGCAGAGAGACCACGGATTACAACGTCAAGTGCTCACATATAAATTCAGGTTGAAGTGTACCAGAATCAGAATATGTCCGTGATCTATCCCACCTGAATTTCAGAGTATCTCAAAACCTAACATGCTGCAGTGAACCCTAATGACAGAAGACCTGAGGGACTGTTAGAGGAAATCAAGAACATACTTCATGAAGGAAGGAGAAGGCCATTTAAAATTCAGGAAAGAAAAAAATTAAAATTCAGAAAGAATGAAATTATTGAAGTGGTTATCCAAAGAGATTCTGAGACTTGCTCTTCTTTGTAGGACTATGGGAGGAATGATGACGTCAAAGTGGGGCTCAGGAAGGCAAAGTCAAATATTGTAAGGAAAATTCCAATACTTTAGACTCAGAAAATAAAAATGAAGAACACTCCATGTGTTGAAATTAAAAGAATTTCAGAAAAATCCAAGCTATGAGTTGCAATATGGAAAGATTCTATGGAAAAGAGAATAACGCAAGAAGCATCAACAGAAGCTGGAAAGAAGGCACAGTCACTGACCCAAAAGAATTAGCTTATCTTCCACCATTTGAGGAGGTCACAGATTATAAGAACCAATAACACTGAAAGAAGGAGTTCAAGTGAGGCTCCAGGAATTGCTGGAATACCAATGGAAATATTTCAGCACTAATTTATCTATGCCAGAAAATTTAGTATACAGCTACTTAGTCAACTGTCTGGAAGAAATTCCTATATTTACTCATTACAGGAAAGGTTACAGAATCCTCATATTAGAGAACACTATGATTGATATCACATTCAAATAAAATGTTGCTGAGGATCAATATATTGACAGACTGCTGATATATGCAGATGAGAAAACCTTGCTTGCTACATGTGCAGAGGACTTGAAGTTCTTACTGGGAAAGATCAAGGAATGCAGCCTTCCATATGTATTGCTACACAGTGTTAAAGAGTACCCCGATTCACACAATTGCCAATAAGAAACATCATGGTATATGGAGAAAAGTTTGAAGTTGTCAAGGATTTAGTGTTCTTTGGATACACTATTAAGGTTCATTGAAGCAGCAGTCAAGATATCAAAATATACATTGCATCGGGTAAATCTGCCATGAAAGATCTCTTTCCAATGTAGAACTGCCAAGACATGACTTTAAGAATTAAGGTGTACCTAACCAAGCCAGGAAATTTTTAATCACTTCATTTGCATGTGAAAGTTGGGATTTGAATAAAGAATAAGTGCCTTAATTATGTTATTGTCTTAAGCTATGTTGACTGAATTTCAATTGTTAAATTTGTATTGCTGAAATGAATTGCTTGAGAGAAAATAATTCTTTTTATATTTTGACATGTTTGATGAGCTAACACTTCTTTTGTATGTTTTACATCTATATTCTTAAGAGATTGTGACCTGTTAAAATTTTTTCTTCTTGTGTAAATTGTTAAATTGTTGCAATTTTTCAAGTACATTTTCTTTGTATGCTAAAATATATAATTATTATAGTTTTAATGAGATCTATATTTTCATTTCTGTGTGACTGATTTTAAAATTTTCTCTGCTCTCACTCTCTTTCTTACATAAGTGCAGAGAAATAAATAAAAAAGCCTTAAATGTTTTAAGCTAAATTTATAGATTGTCAGAAAAGTCCTATAGTAGTAGCATGAAAGAAATTTTATAATTTTCTTATAAAAATTTCCATAAAATCTTAAAATATACTAAAATGATTTTTTTGTTTTTTTGTTTTTTTTAGGCATCACTGCCCTCAAGTGGTGGGAGTAGGAGGCACAGCCTTTGTTCCTGGGAGCTGGAATTGAACCTCCAACCCAGTGGGCCGCAGTCCCACACACAACCACTACGCCACCGGGGCTCAGCCCTAAATGATTTTAAGCACTAAGATTTGGGGGTAACTAGTAAGTCATAGATGATAATTAACAATTATCAATTCCAGAAAACTAACAATTAACAATTCCAGAGAAATAGTAATTTAAGAAACTCTCAATGCAAATCTAGATCAATCTAATTTTGAAGAACAATACTGAAAAATATCTGTCCAAAAAAAAAAATCAGCACATGTCTAGTAGCATCCATATCTAAAGAAATCTATCTGAAATGAAAAAACTAAATAGCTGGCCCTACTGAGTATGTGTTGTCAATTCAAGTATTTTTAAATGCCATATATTTTTGTAAATTTTATGGTAATAACCCTGAGAATCCAACCACACATATTTATTTATTTATTTGATCAATTTTGTCAATAGTCATCATTTTTATATGTTTCTGATCCATAAATGCCTATAATATATTAAGATAAAAATAATTGCTAGGATTTATTGATTTTTAATAAAATGCATACTTTAAAATCCTGAAAAAATAATAGAATGTAGACGTCAGAGAATTAGCATAAGTAATTTTGGATGTCAGAGAATATTGTTTCCTCTACTATTTTCCCAAGATTAACATGAGTTACTTATAGCTTCAGGAATCATAACCATTAAAACTGTTAAGGACCGGACTGCAACCAAGCAGGAGAGAATAATTTAGTTTTCAATATAGACCTCATGATAGAAATTATAACCTCTCTATCCAAAGTCTAGTCTTTAATGTATCTTCCACACAAACTCCAAGGCAGTGTTCCCTTTTACTGTGCAGTTGCAGCAGGTTACTTTGCATCAGAGGTGAAATGATCTGCAATGCATCCGGAGGCTATCTCAATTATTATTAGGAGGGAGTCAGTGCAATGTTTAAGGTGATTATTTCTTCTTAGTATTATCAGTGTATTCCAGACCCTCTTATTGATTGTGTTTTTAATTCTTATTTTTAAAATCTAGTCATTTGGGGAAACATTAGGTGCTGTATACTTTCTATCTTCCTTTATTCTCCGCATAAAATTATCATAGACATAAAACAGTTTAGAATAGAAGATGGGTAAACTAGATGTTTCCTTCCTTATTCAATATCCCCTTCTCATTTTTCAATAAAATATTTTTAATAATTGAAGCAGATTTATATTCCTTTTGAGGGCTATTTTAAAAAAATCTAACTTGGACTTGAATCAGTTTTTATTATATTCACTATTCAAGGTCAAGGAGAGGAAATCAGTGGTTAAAAGAGCTGTGCTTATGAAAAATCTAGCTAAGCTGACTCCTCTCAGAGGAAGTTTTCTCATTACTCTTTAGCTTGAAAAAGGAATTCACCTTACTGTTAATCAACAGAACATGATATACTCTAGGGATATTAATATGGGCTAAAACTCAGTTAAAATGTTTCTTGGTAGTTCAGAACTAAGAGTCATATGTAATATAGCCACCTTTGCCTTTAGGGATGAGATTTGATTATTGATAGCATTGAGAGTCCCAACTATGTAATTTTCAATAGCTACCCCAGCATGCAGTTTGAACATGGACACACACATATATTTTCCATCGCTACAGGATATTACAAGCAGCAGGCATACCTACAGATACATCGCCTTTCCCCCTTTCTCCGAAGACAGCAGCTTATTTTGTCACTGTCTCCAACTGAACTCTTAGAAAAATGTATTTTATCTAATAAGCCACTTATATAAACATTTCATCCTATCCCATGCTAGTTTGCAGGCAGTGTCAGTTAATGATTGCTGCACCTATTTAAAAAGTGGACCATCCAATGCATCAGGGAAGTGAATGGACTTTGAACCTCTACTCAACTTCTCCAACACAAGAACTCTTTATTCTAACAAGCTGACATTTTGTGATGCTCATCCTCCTGACATGATTGCTGAAGACAAAATGGGTACATAAGTAAATGCAGTGAAGAAAGCTGATGGTTCCTGGCTATCAAAAGCTATAACATCTGGGATCTGAAAGGTTTGAAATTAAACAAGCAACCATGTAGTAGAGAAGTTTCAAGCCCATGTGGAAAAAGCACACCAGTCTGTGAGACTATAAGGTGTGAATGGAATCAGGTAACAGGCACCAGAAAACCCAAAACAGACCAAAAAAAAACATACTTCTGAGAATGAGGGGAGTAAGAACAGAGACCCCCAAAATCATCCGTACACAATAGGAAATCTCAGAGAAGGGTCACAGAAAAGAGATGAATCAACCTGGGCACAATATAGCACTGATGAAACACAAAATACACCTCTGGTTCTTTAAAGCTTCCTTGCCACCCCACTCTCATGACTCCAGTCCTGCCTTTCAGTGCTGGGTAGACCAGAACACATACACTGGTACAGATAAGAGCTCATGACACAAGGAATCCAGATCAGATAAACCCCTGAGGAACAGTAATGATACCAGGAGGGTCAGAGGAAGATGAGAGCAGGAGGGAAGGAAGGGGGAACCAAATGCAATGATAGACACATAAATCCCACTCCCATTGAGATGAGTAAAAGAATTGGGGGTGAAGGGAGACAGTGATCAGTGTAAGATATGAACAAAATAATAATTTATAAGTTATCAAGTGGACTCAAAGATAGGAGAGCGAATGGGGGGGGCAAAAGGAGGAGCTGATATCAAGGGCTCATATAGAAAATGTTTAAAAAATTTTGATGGCAATATATGTACAAATATGCTTGATAAAATTGATGTATAAAGTGTTATAAGGGCTATTGGAGTCCTTAATAAAATTATTATTATTTTAAAGTAGGCCCTCCAAATATGCAGGTTGTCATAAACTGTTAATCTTTGGTAAATAAATATAGGCATCAGAAAATTAAGCCTCATTCATTGTATGAGAAATAACAAGGGTGATGGTTAGCAACAATAGACAGTATAACAAAATACAAGTTAGTTTAATTCAATTGGTTATAGTATAAAATCTTAGAAATAGCATCTTTTGTCAAAAACTTGTACTAACAGTACATTTAAACAGCAATACTTGGTGAAAACATTAGTTTCCATATGTGGAGATAAGGTGAAATACATGTGGTAGTCAAGGCCTGAAGTCATGGTGGGACCATGGTTACTTGGGCCCTTTCTCTCAGCTGTTGAATGAAGAGTCAGTGACATGAACCCACGAGCACACCTCTGGAAGAAATGCATCCATCATCTTCCATAAAGATCCCCACTCACTCAGCGAGTTGGTTTCAACTCACAGTGACCTTACAGGATAAAATAGAACAACTGCCTTTGTGAGTGTTGAGCCTAGAAATCTTTAGGAGAGCAGAAAACTTCATTATTCTCTCACAGAGGCCTGGTAGGCTGCAGCGATAGACACTAAAAGAAGTAGTTTAGTATGGAGCTCACCAGGCCTCCGTAAAGACTACAAGTATGGAAAACCCCTGGGACACGTCCCCTGCTCCATTTGGTTTTGTGAATTACAATTTCCTTGATGATAATTGCCTGGTATCAATATCATGGCAAGGAGTAGGATAGGTAGCTAAGGTCTAGGACAAAAATAATTTAAATGAAATGCAAGTCTCTTCTTTTACTCCTTTCTTCAGTCTTTGGAACTGGTATAACTTTGGGATTATATCTGAACAGAAGGATAAAAAAAGAGAAATTAAAAAATTACATCAGGGAGAGCGGTTAAGATGGTGCCGAGGTAAGCAGCCCGTACCTGGAGCTCCGGTGAGTTTGGGGTCTGGGGG